>WNWK01002684.1:120169-199055 GCA_009830355.1 Cherax destructor
ATGATAACTAACACAAAGACACACACTCGTTTTATTATATCTAGGAATATCTTTTTTTCTGTTTTTCCTTGTTCATCTCCATTGTAAACACTGTGAACAGGTATACACATTTGATACAATTTTTAGAGATTTTCGTGATTATCAGACGGAGGATGAAGCCTCCATCCATCATTCCTTACGTTCAGTAATAAATAAATGTGAGAATGTATGTTTAACTGGGCAGTATCTTCCTCCCTCATGACAACAAAACTCTTCTTTTGACGAGAAAGAAGCAATTTATTTTATATATTTATGCGAGGCGTGCTGAAGGCTCGATCCTCTTTTCGCTAATCCAAAAAGAAGGGTAAAGAAGCAACAGGTACAGAGACGCTGAACACAGAATAATTTTCAGTCAAGATCCTCTTATAGTCTTTATAAGCTGCCTTCCAATTTAATTTAAAATTCCAAAGATTTTAGAAGCAGCGGCTGACACTAAGAAGAAGAAATTTAAATTATTATTCATTAGATCATTTTCTAACAATTCTTTGACTAAGAAACAAGTGTAGATAAACATTCAATACGCATAAAACTACGCAAAAAACCCACGATAATAATTCTATTTTCGAACTTCTCTTTCGTGTGCCTGAATTTCTTAGATAATACAGGAGGCCGTGAAGCAGCTGGAGGCCGTGAAGCAGCTGGAGGCCGTGAAGCAGCTGGAGGCCGTGAAGCAGCTGGAGGCCGTGAAGCAGCTGGAGGCCGTGAAGCAGCTGGAGGCCGTGAAGCAGCTGGAGGCCGCGAAGCAGCTGCAGGCCGTGAAGCAGCTGCAGGCCGCGAAGCAGCTGCAGGCCGTGAAGCAGCTGCAGGCCGTGAAGCAGCTGCAGGCCGTGAAGCAGCTGGAGGCCGTGAAGCAGCTGGAGGCCGTGAAGCAGCTGGAGGCCGTGAAGCAGCTGGAGGCCGTGAAGCAGCTGGAGGCCGTGAAGCAGCTGGAGGCCGCGAAGCAGCTGCAGGACGTGAAGCAGCTGCAGGCCGCGAAGCAGCTGCAGGCCGTGAAGCAGCTGCAGGCCGTGAAGCAGCTGCAGGCCGTGAAGCCGCTGGAGGCCGTGAAGCAGCTGCAGGCCGTGAAGCAGCTGCAGGCCGTGAAGCAGCTGGAGGCCGTGAAGCAGCTGGAGGCCGTGAAGCAGCTGGAGGCCGTGAAGCAGCTGGAGGCCGTGAAGCAGCTGCAGGCCGTGAAGCAGCTGGAGGCCGTGAAGCAGCTGCAGGCCGTGAAGCAGCTGCAGGCCGTGAAGCAGCTGCAGGCCGTGAAGCAGCTGGAGGCCGTGAAGCAGCTGGAGGCCGTGAAGCAGCTGGAGGCCGTGAAGCAGCTGGAGGCCGTGAAGCAGCTGCAAGGCCGTGAAGCAGCTGGAGGCCGTGAAGCAGCTGCAGGCCGTGAAGCAACTGGAGGCCGTGAAGCAGCTGGAGGCCGTGAAGCAGCTGTAGGCCGTGAAGCAACTGCAGGCTGTGAAGCAACTGCAGGCCGTGAAGCAGCTGCAGGCCGTGAAGCAACTGCAGGCCGTGAAGCAGCTGCAAACCGTGAAGCAGCTACAGGCCGTGAAGCAACTGCAGGCCTTGAAGCAACTGCAGGCCGTGAAGCAACTGCAGGCCGTGAAGCAACGGCAGGCCGTGAAGCAGCTGCAGGCCGTGAAGCAGCTGCAGGCCGTGAAGCAGCTGTAGGCCGTGAAGCAGCTGCAGGCCGTGAAGCAGCTGCAGGCCGTGAAGCAACTGCAGGCCGTGAAGCAACTGCAGGCCGTGAAGCAACTGCAGGACGTGAAGCAACTGCAGGCCGTGAAGCAACTGCAACACTGCTAGATATGCTGCAACACTGCTAAAGATGCTGCAACACTGCTAGAGATGCTGCAACACTGCTAGAGATGCTGCAACACTGCTAGATATGCTGCAACACTGCTAGAGATGCTGCAACACTGCTAGAGATGCTGCAACACTGCTAGAGATGCTGCAACACTGATAGAGATGCTGCACCACTGCTAGAGATGCTGCAACACTGCTAGAGATGCTGCAACACTGCTAGATATGCTGCAACACTGCTAGAGATGCTGCAACACTGCTAGAGATGCTGCAACACTGCTAGATGCTGCCATGCTAGCAACACTGCTAGATGCTGCACCTGCTAGAGATGCTGCAACGTAATCATGCTAGAATGCTGCAACAGCTGCACACGAGATACTGCACATCTTCTCCTGTTTATTATAATACAAAAAAAACGTGAATTATGGGAATACATCACCAGTGTCACACCTCCACACATCACCAGTGTCACACCTCCACACATCACCAGTGTCACACCTCCACACATCACCAGTGTCACATCTCCACACATCACCAGTGTCACACCTTCACACATCACCAGTGTCACATCTCCACACATCACCAGTGTCACACCTTCACACATCACCAGTGTCACACCTCCACATCACCAGTGTCACACCTCCACACATCACCAGTGTCACACCTTCACACATCACCAGTGTCACACCTCCACACATCACCAGTGTCACACCTCCCTACATCACCAGTGTCACACCTTCACACATCACCAGTGTCACACCTCCACATCACCAGTGTCACACCTCACACATCACCAGTGTCACACCTCCACATCACCAGTGTCACACCTCCACATCACCAGTGTCACACCTCCACACATCACCAGTGTCACACCTCCCACATCACCAGTGTCACACCTCCACACATCACCAGTGTCATATCTCCACACATCACCAGTGTTACACCTCCACACATCACCAGTGTCAAATCTCCATACATCACCAGTGTCACACCTCCACACATCACCAGTGTCACACCTCCACACATCACCCGTGTCACACCTCCCTACATCACCAGTGTCACACCTCCACACATCACAAGTGTCATACCTCCACACATCACCAGTGTCACACCTCCACACATCACTAGTGTCACACCTCCACGCATCACCAGTGTCACATCACCACTATCACATCACAACACATCACTGTCACATCACCACACATCACTGTCACATCACCACACATCATCATTGTCACATCACCACACATCACTGTCACATCACCACACATCACTGTCACATCACCACACATCACTGTCACACCTCCACACATCACCAGTGTCACATCTCCATACAACACCAGTGTCACACCTCCACACATCACCAGTGTCACACCTCCACATATCACCAGTGTCACACCTCCACACATCACAAGTGTCATATCTCCACACATCACCAGTGTCACACATCCACACATCACCAGTATCACACCTCCACACATCACCAGTGTCACACCTCCACACATCACCAGTGTCACACCTCCACACATCACCAGTGTCACACCACACATCACCAGTGTCACACCTCCACACATCACCAGTGTCACACCTCCACACATCACCAGTGTCACACCTCCACACATCACCAGTGTCACACCTCCACACATCACCAGTGTCACACCTCCACACATCACCAGTGTTACATCTCCACACATCACCAGTGTCACAACTCCACACATAACCAGTGTCACAACTCCACACATCACCAGTGTCACACCTCCACACATCACCAGTGTCACACTCCACACATCACCATGTCACATCACCATCCCATGTCACACCTCACACATCACCAGTGTCACATCCCACATCATCACCAGTGTCACACACCACACATCACCCGTGTCACCCCACACATCCACCTCACATCACACTCAGTGTCACACACCCACATCATCACAGCATCATGTCACACTCACACACATCACATGTCACATCACCACTATCACATCACAACACATCAGTGTCACATCACCACACATCACTGTCACATCACCACACATCACTGTCACATCACCACACATCACTGTCACATCACCACACATCACTGTCACATCACCACACATCACTGTCACATCACTACACATCACTGTCACATCACCACACATCACTGTTACATCACCACACATCACTGTCACACCACCACACATCACTGTTACATCACCACACATCACTGTCACACCACCACACATCACTGTCACATCACCACACATCACTGTCACATCACCACACATCACTATCACGTCACCACACATCACTGTCACATCACCACACATCATTGTCACATCACCACACATCACTGTCACATCACCACACATCACTGTCACATCACCACACATCACTGTCACATCACCACACACGAGTGTTGGTCTTACAGAGGTCAGCTTGCAGTGTTACATGGAAGCCATGAACTCCTAAACGTCATGCTGTGTATGGAATAAAATGATGGCAATTAGGTTTGATGTGAGGGAGTGAGAGCTCTAATTACTTGGATCAAAAGCTTTTCACCAGCATTAAATCATTCCCCTTGAAGGGCAATCAGTGGTAGTGGTGGTAGCAGCCGCAACCAGTGATGGCAGCTGCAACCAGTGGTGGCAGCTGCAACCAGTGGTGGCAGCTGCAACCAGTGGTGGCAGCTGCAACCAGTGGTGGCAGCTGCAACCAGTGGTGGCAGCCAAAACCAGTGGTTGCAGCTGCAACCAGTGGTGGCAGCCGCAACCACTGGTGGCAGCTGCAACCAGTGGTAGCAGCTGCAACCAGTGGTGGCAGCTAAAACCAGTGGTGGCAGCCGCAACCAGTGGTGGCAGCCGCAACCACTGGTGGCAGCTGCAACCACTGGTATCAGCTGCAAACAGTGGTGGCAGGAAAAAATCAGTGGTGGCAGCCGCAACCAGTGGTGGCAGACGCAACCAGTGGTGGCAGCTGCAACCATTGGTAGCAGCTGCAACCAGTGGTGACAGCTGCAACCAGTGGTGGCAGCTCAACCAGTGGTGGCAGCTGCAACCAGTGGTGGCAGCCGCAACCAGTAGTGGCAGCCGCAACCAGTGGTGGCAGCTGCAACCAGTGGTGGCAGCCGAAACCAGTGGTGGCAGCCGCAACCAGTGGTGGCAGCCGCAACCACTGGTGGCAGCTGCAACCAGTGGTATCAGCTGCAACCAGTGGTGGCAGCCGAAATCAGTGGTGGGCTCCGCAACCAGTGGTGGCAGCCGCAACCAGTAGTGGCAGCCGCAACCAGTGGTGGCAGCCGCAACCAGTGGTAGCAGCTGCAACCAGTGGTGGCAGCCGCAACCATTGGTAGCAGCTGAAACCAGTGGTGGCAGCCGCAACCAGTGGTGGCAGCTCAACCAGTGGTGGCAGCTGCAACCAGTGGTGGCAGCCGCAACCAGTAGTGGCAGCCGCAACCAGTGGTGGCAGCTGTAACCAGTGGTGGCAGCTGCAACCAGTGGTAGCAGCTGCAAAGTGGTTGCAGCCGCAACCAGTGGTGGCAGCTGCAACCAGTGGTGGCAGCGCAACCAGTGGTGGCGGCGTGCAGAACCAGTGGTGGCAGCTGCAACCATGGTGGCAGCTGCAACCAGTGGTGGCGAAGTGGAACCATTGGCAGCTGCACCAGTGGTGGCAGCCGCAACCAGTGGTGGCAGCTCAACCAGTGGTGGCAGCTGACACCAGTCTTGGCAGCCGTAACCAGTAGTGGCAGCAGCAACCAGTGGTGGCAGCTGCAACCAGTGGTAGCAGCTGCAACCAGTGGTGGCAGCTGCAACCAGTGGTGGCAGCTCAACCAGTGGTGGCAGCTGCAACCAGTGGTGGCAGCCGCAACCAGTAGTGGCAGCCGCAACCAGTGGTGGCAGCTGCAACCAGTGGTGGCAGCCGAAACCAGTAGTGGCAGCCGCAACCAGTGGTGGCAGCCGCAACCACTGGTGGCAGCTGCAACTAGTGGTATCAGCTACAACCAGTGGTGGCAGCCGAAATCAGTGGTGGCTTCCGCAACCAGTGGTGGCAGCCGCAACCAGTAGTGGCAGCCGCAACCAGTGGTGGCAGCCGCAACCAGTGGTAGCAGCTGCAACCAGTGGTGGCAGCCGCAACCATTGGCAGCAGCTGAAACCAGTGGTGGCAGCCGCAACCAGTGGTGGCAGCTCAACCAGTGGTGGCAGCTGCAACCAGTGGTGGCAGCCGCAACCAGTATTGGCAGCCGCAACCAGTGGTGACAGCTGCAACCAGTGGTGACAGCTGCAACCAGTGGTAGCAGCTGCAAAAAGTGGTTGCAGCCGCAACCAGTGGTGGCAGCTGCAACCAGTGGTGGCAGCCGCAACCAGTGGTGACAGCCGCAACCAGTGGTGACAGCTGCAACCAGTGGTAGCAGCTGCAAAAAGTGGTTGCAGCCGCAACCAGTGGTGGCAGCTGCAACCAGTGGTGGCAGCCGCAACCAGTGGTGGCAGCTGCAACCAGTGGTGGCAGCCGCAACCATTGGTAGCAGCTGAAACCAGTGGTGGCAGCTGCAACCAGTGGTGGCAGCTGCAACCAGTGGTGGCAGCCGCAACCAGTGGTGGCAGCTCAACCAGTGGTGGCAGCTGCAACCAGTGGTGGCAGCCGCAACCAGTAGTGGCAGCCGCAACCAGTGGTGGCAGCTGTAACCAGTGGTAGCAGCTGCTACCAGTGGTGGCAGCTGCAACCAGTGGTAGCAGCTGCTACCAGTGGTGGCAGCCGCAACCAGTAGTGGCAGCCGCAACCAGTAGTGGCAGCCGCAACCAGTGGTGGCAGCTGCAACCAGTGGTAGCAGCTGCAACCAGTGGTGGCAGCTGCAACCAGTGGTAGCAGCTGCTACCAGTGGTGGCAGCTGCAACCAGTGGTGGTAGCTGCAACCAGTGGTGGCAGCTGCAACCAGTGGTAGCAGCTGCTACCAGTGGTGGCAGCTGCAACCAGTGGTGTTAGCTGCAACCAGTGGTGGCAGCTGCAACTAGTTATGGTAGCAATATTGCTACAGAGACTGAGTGAAGAAGAAAAGAAGAAACAGGAAGAAGAAGGAAGCTGTATAAAAGACAGAAAAGTGGACTCCTCCTCCTCTTCCTTTTCCTCCTCCTCCTCCTCTTCCTCTTCCTCCTCCTCCTCCTCCTCCTCCTTCCATAGCTTCACACAGCAGATTTTCTAAGACTGTAATTAAGATTCTCACTTTCACATTTATTAAAAGCCAAGATGAAAACTCTGGCTCCCTCAAGACATGCATGTGAAGAGAGCTTCATCTCCCCTCCCACTCTCTCTTCAGATTCATCAGGTGCCACTCTATAGCAAGGGACTGACTCTAATATGCGTCCTGTTATCTAATGTGATGCGAGGACCTTAAGGTTCACTGTCATGGACGTCAGAGGTCGCTTATTAATTCTTGTTGCAACCTCAACTACTACTATTATCTCTATCTAAACCACTACTTCTTTGATTAGTATTGTCATTACAGCAATTACTGTAATTCCTAATAGTTATAATCATAAAAATATTTTTTAAAGAGATCGACTGGTATTCCAGCGGAAGGTCTCGGTCAGATGACCAAAAGCTCCAGCTGTGGGTCATCATATGACTAAGACCCGCGTCAGGAAACACTTGTCCTGTTTCCTGACAAATCTTACCTAACCTAGCATCAGTTGCCATCGTCATCGTTACCCCTCAGCATCAATAATCTATTCTCCACTAACATTATCCATCATTATCATCATCATTATCACCATCATCATCATCATCATCACTATTGTTTTAAGGTGGTGGTGCAGAAAATAGGAAAGGGTTCCCAGTCAGGCGTCTTAACCAGATGACCCATTCATCGGTGCAGCATCAGCTAGTCTGATGATGTATTAGACACTTGGGTGTTGGCCAAGTGTCTAATTCATCATACTGTCGGTTCTCAGGAACATTTATCTACGTCCGCTAGTCTACCCGAACCTCGTTTCCACCCGTCCTCAAAACAAGGCATCACCACATCGATTCCAAAGATAGTTTCCCATTAAGAATTAGCTCTAAGGAGTCTGTAAATGCCAGTACAACCAACCTATGAGTATCGTCCTCGTTTGGAGCATCACTTTACGAACGCTCTGTCGAGGTCCACCCGCGGTCGTGTCCACTTGCAATTGTCACCAACGTCTGCAGGTTCAGTAAAGGGATATCTTCATTGTGGATATCTTATGACCCTGTGTTGCAGTGTTTGACACTTATACGACTACGAGATTACGGGTCGATGATCGTCACTACTGTATATATATATATATATATATATATATATATATATATATATATATATATATATATATATATATATATATATATAAACTATATATATACGTATATATAAAGGGATATACATGTTTCATGTGGTACTGGAGGAGAGGAGAGTATTCGAGGATGATCGATTACGACTGTTTAATAACACTCGGGAATGATAGTGGAACGAGGGATAGGAGAGAGAGGGATAGGTAGGAATGGGAGGGAGAGATAGGAAGGAACATGGAGAATAGAGTTAGGATAGGCAAAGGTAAGTGGGAGGTGAAATGGAAAGAGGGGAATCTTCTCAAAGGCTACAGACATTAATTTAATGTCGACAACTGACCAGATGTAATTTCTGGCCTACAGCTGACACCAGCTGCGTCCTGCGAGCTGCTTTATATTGCATAACAAGAAAGACAGTGCTAACCTAACAGTGAAAAAAACACGGGAGAGCGAGAGAGAGAGTCGAGCTTTTTCTTTTGATTAAATGAACGCAATTCAAAATCAATCATTCACTCACTCTCAATATACAGTCAGTTCACAGGCAACATACGGTCAGTGCACAGTCAATATACTGTCAGTGCACAGCAAACGTGTCGTCAGTGCATAACGTCAGTGCACAGTTAACACACAGTCGGTGCATAGTCAATATAGTCAGTGCAGAGTGGAAATTAAAGATTACATTCACTGTGAACTATCACAAATTTCTAACAAGGACAACTAATACGCACACCCATGTTCATATACTTTCGCACACACATACATACATACGTAAGCACACACACACACACACACACACACACACACACACACACACCATAATTACAACAGCTTTCACCTCTTGCTTTGCTAATAAGATTAAGACACTCAGGTGTGTTCAGCTGAATGCAGGTTCACGCAGGTGATGTCTTTTGTGAACACGAGTTTTAAATCTATAAGTGTGTGTACTCACCTAGTTGTGGTTGCAGGGGTCGAGTCATAGCTCCTGGCCCCGAGTGTGTGTGTGTGTGTGTGTGTGTGTTTGGAAGCATTTTAATCTGAATATCATGAATAATTTGGGATGTTTGTGGGTGAGTCAAGACTAAGACTAGCAAACTGCTTTGCGTGCTTGATGGTGCCTCACCGGGAGCTGAAGTTAAATAAATCTCTAAGACAGGTTGAGATCGGTGATAGGTGACTGTAACGGGTTATGCAAGATGACATTTGACGCCCTGTAACAAGTGACAGGTGACGCAAGGTGACCCTTCGCTGGGAGTTAGAGGCTAAGTGAACTGCTTCCGGCTGGGTGGTAGAGGGCAGGGGAGAGCGGGTTGTGGCATTTGAAAAGACCTGCGTCTGAAAGGTCATTACTCACTGTGTACATCATGCAGCATACAACATACCCACCACATGCGGCATACAACATACCCACCACATGCGGCATACAACATACCCACCACATGCGGCACACTTTACGTTAAAAACGTAAGCAAGGTTAGACGTCCATAAAACAGTAAGTCTCACGATAGACAAAAAAAAAAAAAGAACGCTATACAAAACAAGTTCTTAATTAAACCACGATAAAATAAACCTCAAAATATCACCGAGATCTTGACAGAAGCCCTTAAGAGTTATATAAAAGTCTGCTGGAACCTAAAAGGTGCCAAGCCTTGAGCATGAAGTTAACAGGAGCTTCAACCAACAGCACAAAATTCCCTGTCAGGTGGTTGAGTAGGGTTCCCTGCCAGGTTGTTGAGCAGGGTTCCCTGTCAAGTGGTTGAGCAGGGTTCCCTGCCAGGTGGTTGAGCAGGGTTCCCTGTCAAGTGGTTGAGCAGGGTTCCCTGCCAGGTGATTGAGCAGGGTTCCCTGCCAGGTGGTTGACACAGGTGAGATGAGTGTACCTTAAGTGCAACGTATCTTGCTTGTTTAAATTTGTCAGTATACTAAAATAGCTTAAGTAAATGGGATTCTTTGGATTATGTTGGAGAAATGGAGAAACTTTTCCCGGTCGGCTTCAAACTTGTACCCGCTGGTGTGTTGTGCTAATGTTATTGGGCTATGAATGAAGCAATTTTCTATTTTTTATTAAACAAATTGTGATATAGAATTCCCATCGACAACTGGAGAATGCCTCATTTGATTGGCTACAGAAGCATGGAACCTCAAAATTTTGATTGGGTACAAATTATATATATATATATATATATATATATATATATATATATATATATATATATATATATATATATATTTTGTGTAACTTAAAGTAGTCGAAAAAACTTGGAATCGTTGGGTTCCATGTGATATCTAGAAAATGCTTCTTGTTGGCTTCAAACTTTCACTGTTGGGGTGTCTTAGAGGCGAAGATTAAATCTTTTTAGTGGACTTCTTAGCCTATAATTTGATAACTTCATTAACAAAATTTTTGGAATATCATATTTTACTGGATCACTAAGAAACTGAGCAGAACAAATACTGGGCTTTAAAAACATTGTAAGCATTCACCTTATAAATATTCCAATATTTCTCTTCATCAGTTATGGAGATTTAATTTTTTCATCTAAAAACTTCAATAAACATTAAGATGAATTTAAAATACTCTTTTTTTTCAGTGGAATGATCGACTGTATGTCCTTCCATAAGATAATACCCTGACAATTTCATTAAGATCAATCTATTGGTTTCGGCGATGTAAACCCTTCCAGGAGACACTGTATACTTGCTTTCTCGAACCGTGTGCCGACCGAACCAAGTCTACTTCCAACACCCATCAGTGAAAAGCAACAAGGGCTCACATGACGGTCTACATGGAGACCAGATTACTGTAATAAGTCAATTTTACATGTCATACGCCTCTACTGTCTTATGTTGTGTGCTAAGTAATCATCAGGAGTGTCCCTTGAGCGAGTGGCTCTGACATTGCAATTTTCCTCGTCTTTCAGAACCATTCTCCTCGTCTCTTAGGATCATTTGCCTTAGTCTGGGAAGATCAGTGCATCCCTCTGGCTTTGGAAGATCAATAACCTAAGTAACCTAAGTCCTGGAACATCAACACCCCTCGTCCTGGAACATCAACATCCCTCGTCCTGGAATATCAACACCTCTCGTCTTGGAACATCAACACCCATAGTCCTGGAACATCAACACCCCTCGTCCTGGAACATCAACATCACTCGTCCTGGAACATCAACACCTCTCGTCTTGGAACATCAACACCCCTCGTCCTGGAACATCAACACCCCTCGTCCTGGAACATCAACATCACTCGTCCTGGAACATCAACATCTCTCGTCCTGGAACATCAACACCCCTCGTCCTGGAATATCAACACCCCTCGTCCAAGAACATCAATACCTCTCGTTCTGGAACATCAACACCCCTCGTTCTGGAACATCAACACCCCTCGTCCTGGAACATCAACACCCTTCGTCCTGGAACATCAACATCTCTTGTCCTGGAACATCAACACCCTTCGTCCTGGAACATCAACATCCCTCGTCCTGGAACATCAACACCCTTCGTTTTAGAACATCAACATATCTTGTCCTGGAACATCAACACCCTTCGTCCTGGAACATCAACACCCCTCGTCCTGGAACATCAACATCCCTCGTCCTGGAACCTCAACACCCCTCGTCCTGGAACATCAACACCCTTCGTCCTGGAACATCAACATCCCTCGTCCTGGAACATCAACACCCCTCGTCCTGGAACATCAACACCCTTCGTCCTGGAACATCAACACCCTTCGTCCTGGAACATCAACATCCCTCGTCCTGGAACATCAACACCCCTCGTCCTGGAACATCAACACCCTTCGTCCTGGAACATCAACACCTTTCGTCCTGAAACATCAACATCCCTCGTCCTGGAACATCAACACACTTCGTCCTGGAACATCAACACCCTTCGTCCTGGAATATCAACATCCCTCGTCCTGGAACATCAACACCCTTCGTCCTGGAACATCAACACCCTTCGTCCTGGAACATCAACTCCCCTCGTCCTGGAACATCAACACCACTCGTCCTGGAACATCAACACCACTCGTCCTGGAACATCAACACCACTCGTCCTGGAACATCAACACCACTCGTCCTGGAAGATCAACACCACTCGTCCTGGAACATCAACACCCCTCGTCTAAGACGAGGGGTGTTGATGTTCCAACTTCCTCCACTGACATCCAAAGGTAAAGAATGTCTTCACTACTCAGAAACAGAGACATCACCGTGGCTGGAATTATTCACAAATAATCCACACTAAGGAAGGGACCCCCACCCTCTCATGGGCGCTATAGTCCACTCCTGATCCATTATCAAATGACCCGTTGTGACTTTACGAAACGATCCTGGAGCGACCGAAACGTCGCGAGTGCGAGTTGTCTGTAAATTATCCAACACCTGAAACCGCTTATATTGGATTCCTTCTGACCAGACATCGCTACATTAAATTTCTTTTGTTGCCTTAAGTAGCGCGTGAAAATTTTATTCTTATTTTTGCAGTTTGAATAACGAAACGAAAGATTTTTGTATCACGTTTTGCCCAAAAAATTAAGAAAATAATTGCAGATGCATAAGCGAATTTCCCAGATGATTTGGTGGCATCAGTATTCCAGAATCTCGTGTAAATAGCGATTATCTGTGTGTGTGTGTGTGTGTGTGAGAGAGAGAGAGAGAGAGAGAGAGAGAGAGAGAGAGAGAGAGAGAGAGAGAGAGAGAGAGAGAGAGAGATTTCAAAAGACCTGGGCGCAAGAGGAGTAAATCTGCTGACGGTAGAAGCAAGGTGAGACACACGCTCGTAGAATAACAAAGGAGGTGGATCCCAGCCCTGGGGGACACGGGAAGACGGATTGCTCTGTGCTATAAATTAGAACTTTACAGCCTCTCTAATGCAGGTGGAAGCGGCGCCACGCGCGCGCGCACGCAAGCACACGCACACACACACACACACACACATACACACACACACACACACCCTGATGCACCAACATGTCAGGGACACGACCAGAGTGAGAGGAGAAGATGAACCAGCAAGACTGGACCTTGTATTCACCCTGAACAGCTCATATATTGAAGACCTAACACACGAGAGCCCCCTGGGAGCCAGCGACCATATGGTGCTGAGCTTTGAGTACATTGTAGAGCTACAGGTGGAGAGGGAAAGCGGTACCGAAAGAGACAAACCAGATTTTAAAAGAGGAAAATACACAGGCATGAGGAATTTCCTGCAGGAGGTTCAGTGGGAAAGGGAAATGGATGGACAGACAATAAATGAAATGATGGAATACGTAGGGTCAAAGTGCAAGGAGGCAGAGGAACGGTTTATACCCAGAGGAAAAAGATTAAACGGGAAGGCCAGAAAGAGCCCCTGGTTTACCCAAAGGTGCAGGGAGGCAAAGACTCAGAGTGTCAGAGAATGGAAAAGGTACAGAAGGCAAAGAACCCAAGTAAACAAAGAGAGTAGTAGAAGAGCTAGAAACGAGTATGCACAGGTACGGAGGGAGGCCCAGAAACAGTAAGAAAATGACATAGCATCGAAAGTTAAGTCCGACCCGAAGCTCATGTACAGTCACATCAGAAGGAAGACAACAGTTAAAGACCAGGTGATAAGGCTGAGGAGAGAAGATGGGGAACTCACAAGCAATGATCAAGAGGTATGTGAGGAGCTCAACTTGAGGTTTAAGGAAGTATTCACAGTGGAGGAAGGAAGGCAGCTGGGTAGACAGGATGGGGTGCGTCACCAACAAGGGATGTATCAAGTGCTAGAGGGCATACACACAACTGAGGAGGAGGTGAAGCAGTTACTCAGTGACCTTGATACCTCAAAGGCGATGGGTCCGGACAATATCTCCCCGTGGGTTCTTCGGGAAGGAGCTGAGGTACTGAGTGTGCCACTTACCATAATATTCAACACATCCCTTGAATATGGGCAGATACCTGAGGTATGGAAGAAGGCCAATGTAGTCCCCATCTTTAAAAAAGGAGACAGAAAAGAGGCACTAAACTATAGACCGGTGTCACTTACATGTATAGTGTGCAAAGTCCTGGAGAAAATCATCAGGAAAAGAATGGTGGAGCACCTCGAGCTGAACAGGATAATAAACACCAGACAGCACGGATTCCGGGAAGGCAAATCCTGTGTAACAAACCTCCTAGAGTTCTATGATAAAGTAACAGAGGTAAGGCAAGAGAGAGAAGGGTGGGTTGATTGCATTTTCCTGGACTGCAGGAAGGCCTTCGACACAGTTCCTCACATGAGATTAGTAAAGAAGTTGGAAGAACAAGCATGTATAACAGGAAGGGCACTGGAATGGATCAGGGAATACCTCACAGGGAGGCAACAACGGGTCAGGGTGCGTGATGAGGTATCACAGTGGGCGCCTGTGACGAGCGGCGTACCGCAGGGGTCAGTCCTAGGACCAGTGTTATTCTTGGTATATGTAAACGACATGACGGATGGGATAGACACAGAAGTGTCTCTGTTCGCAGATGATGTGAAATTAATGAGGAGAATCACATCGGAAGAGGACCAAGCAGGACTTCAAACAGACCTGGACAAGCTTGACATCTGGTCTAGCAACTGGCTTCTCGAATTCAATCACACCAAATGCAAAGTCATGAAGATCGGAGAAGGACAAAGAAGACCGCCGACAGAGTACAGGCTAGGTGGACAAGGGCTACAAACCTCGGCTAAGGAGAAAGACCTTGGGGTGAGTATAACGCCAAGTACGTCTCCGGAGGCACACATCAACCAGATAACTGCGGCAGCATATGGGCGACTGGCAAACCTAAGATTAGCGTTCCGTTACCTAAACAAGGAATCGTTCAAGACACTGTACACCGTGTACGTCAGGCCCATACTAGAATATGCAGCACCAGTCTGGAACCCACACCTGGTCAAGCACGTAAAGAAACTAGAGAAAGTGCAAAGGTTTGCGACAAGGCTAGTTCCACAACTCAGGGGTCTGTCCTATGAAGAAAGGTTGAGGGAAATAGGACTAACAACACTGGAGGAAAGAAGGGTCAGAGGAGACATGATAACGACATACAAAATACTGCGGGGAATCGACAAGGTAGACAGGGACAGGATGTTCCAGAGAGGGAACACAGAAACAAGGGGACACAACTGGAAGCTGAAGACTCAGATGAGTCAAAGGTATGTTAGGAAGCATTTCTTCAGCCACAGAGTAGTCAGGAAGTGGAATAGTCTAGAGAAAGATATAGTGGAGGCAGGAACCATACATAGTTTTAAGACGAGGTATGATAAAGCTCGTGGAGCAGGGAGAGCAGAGACCCAGTAGCGGACAGCGAAGAGGCGGGGCCAGGAGCTGAGTCTCGACCCCTGCAACCACAATTAGGTGAGTACACACACACACAATATGACAAATACTATCTATTACGTTCCAGTTTTCCGGCCGTTCCTTTGTAACACATGAGCGGCACCTTCATGATACACATGCACGGCATCTTTGTGACACACGTGAACGGCACCTTTGTGACACATGAACGGCACCTTTGTGACACATGAACGGCACCTTTGTGACATGAACGGCACCTTCATGATACACATGCACTTCATCTTTGTGACACACGTGAACGGCACCTTTGTGACACATGAACGGCACCTTTGAGGTTGCGCGTCTGCTACAAGATAATATTCATCCGTGGCACATCAAGAGGCTTTATCTTGCAAGTAATATCTAAGTTTATGTGGAAATATTACTCTCACTAGAAACTATTTACCTGGATAAACAGACTACAGACTAGTACCTGGATAAACAAACTATAGAGTAGTACTTGGATTAATAGCTTACTTTAAGTGTACATTTGTTTAGATGATTGTTCATTAAACTTTTATGTACTTAATTGAGGAACGTGAATTAGGGAGAGACAGGGAAGGAAGGGAGAGGCAGGGAAGTGAGAGGCAGGGAAGGAAGGGAGATGCAGGGAATTAAGGGAGACGCAGGGAAGGAAGGAAGAGACAGGGAAGGAAGGGAGTGGCAGGGAAGTGAGAGGCAGGGAAGGAAGTGAGAGACAGGGAAGGAAGGGAGAGGCAGGGAAGTGAGAGGCAGAGAAGGAAGTGAGAGGCAGGGAAGGAAGGGAGAGGCAGGGAAGGAAGGGAGAGGCAGAGAAGGAAGGGAGAGGCAGGGAAGGAAGGGAGAGGCAGGGAAGGAAGGGAGAGGCAGGGAAGGAAGGGAGAGGCAGAGAAGGAAGGGAGAGGCAGGGAAGGAAGGGAGAGGCAGGGAAGGAAGGGAAAGGCGGGGAAGTGAGAGGCAGGGAAGGAAGTGAGAGGCAGGGAAGGAAGGGAGAGGCAGGGAAGGAAGGGAGAGGCAGGGAAGGAAGGGAGAGGCAGGGAAGGAAGGAGAGGCAGAGAAGGAAGGGAGAGGCAGGGAAGGAAGGGAGAGGCAGAGAAGGAAGGGAGAGGCAGGGAAGGAAGGAAAGGCAGGAAGGAAGGGAGAGGCAGGGAAGGAAGGGAGAGGCAGGGAAGGAGAGCAGGAAGGAAGAGGCAGGGAAGGAAGGGAGAGGAGGGAAGGAAGGAGGCAGGAAGGAAGGAGAACAGGAAGTGAGAGGCAGGGAAGGAAGTGAGAAGCAGGGAAGTGTGAGGCAGGGAAGGAAGGGAGAGCCAGGGAAGGAAGTGAGAATCAGGGAAGTGAGAGGCAGGGAAGGAAGTGAGAAGCAGGGAAGTGAGAGGCAGGGAAGGAAGTGAGAAGCAGGGAAGTGAGAGGCAGGGAAGGAAGGAGAGACAGATAAGGAAGTGAGAAGCAGGGAAGTGAGAGGCAGGAAGAAAGGAGAAGCAGGAAAATGAGAGGAGGAGGAAGGGAGAGGCAGGGAAGGAAGGAAGGATGAAGAAGGAACATAGCAAAGATGGGAAAGGCTTGGAAGTGGCAGGTAGGGAAAGGCAGGAAGATGTTAGAAAGGGAGAGAAGGATGGAGGGAAAGCAGGACATAAGGAGAGCAGGAAGGAATGAAAGGTGCCGGAAAGTGCCAGATGGTGGCAGGATGGAAAGGAAATGAAAGTAGTAAGGAGAGGAGGGAGAGGAGAGAGAGAGAGAGAGAGAGAGAGAGAGAGAGAGAGAGAGAGTAATGTAGCATAAAGCTGCCGGTGGCGTCTGCTGGTCTGCCTCTCTCACCTTGATGTCTGCTGTTTTTCCTCCCAACACAAGTTTGTCCACCTGACGAAGTAATACTCCCAGCGTCATTTTTTTAGTGTTCACTGAGCAGCAACTGATGAGGGTCTCCGTATATCCTTGAAATGCTCATTTATATCTCCCTCTTGAGCACACAGCAAACATTTATCTGGCAATGGTGTTTATTCTTGATGGAGCGCTGATGTGTTGAAGAATTAAACATTATTATTATTATTATAATTAAAACTAAGCACTAAACCCACATGTACAAAACTCTGCTCTCTTTATTGCCGTTCAAGATACCCAATAAAGATACCCAAGTGATACACATGTGTCTTATTCTTCAACAGTGGTGTAAGTACACAACACATTAGGAATCTGCAGAGCATTGGTATCTCTGGAGACGTTTCGCCAACCAGTGTCTCTCCTCTCTATTGAAATTAAAACTCTGGTTGGCGAAACGTCTTCAAATAAGAGATACTCAGGTGTTGCTCTGGTGTCTTATGTCCCAGATTTATGGCAAATTTATTTTTTAACCACACCGAAAGAAAGGAAACACCTTTACCATCATTCATTTAATAGCCGTTTGGTCAAAAAGTGCGCGGGCGTCACAATTTAGCTTATATCTATGGGTCGTAGAACATCACGGGGATGGGAGGTAATCAGCATTGATCACAGGGAGGAAACGTTGACTAATTTTTTTAATCAAGAGCCCTTCATCAAGGCGCTTATCATAATGATAACATTTCTCTCGTGTTGCGTCTGTTGCTGCCGCTGGTGCTGCTGCCGCTGGTGCTGCTACGCTGGTGCTGCTGCCGCTGGTGCTGCTGCCGCTGGTGCTGCTGCCGCTGGTGCTGCTGCCGCTGGTGCTGCTGCCGCTGGTGTTGCTGCCGCTGGTGTTGCTGCCGCTGGTGTTGCTGCCGCTGGTGTTGCTGCCGCTGGTGCTGCTGCCGCTGGTGCTGCTGCCGCTGGTGCTGCTGCCGCTGGTGCTGCTGCCGCTGGTGCTGCTGCCGCTGGTGCTGCTGCCGCTGGTGCTGCTGCCGCTGGTGTTGCTGCCGCTGGTGCTGCTGCCGCTGGTGCTGCTGCCGCTGGTGCTGCTACCGCTGGGCTGCTGCCGCTGGTGCTGCTGCCGCTGGTGCTGCTGCCGCTGGGCTGCTGCCGCTGGTGCGCTGCCGCTGGTGCTGCTACCGCTGGTGCTGCTGCCGCTGGTGCTGCTGCCGCTGGTGCTGCTGCCGCTGGTGCTGCTACCGCTGGTGCTGCTGCCGCTGATGCTGGTACCGCTGGTGCTGCTGCCGCTGGTGCTGCTGCCGCTGGTGCTGCTGCCGCTGGTGCTGCTGCCGCTGGTGCTGCTGCCGCTGGTGCTGCTGGTGGTGCTGCTGGTGGTGCTGCTGGTGGTGCTGCTAGTGCTGCTGCTGGTGATGCTGCGTGAGGTTACTTAAGCTATAAAGGTGCGTACAACATCGACGTAACCTGTATTTAAGATAATTGAATGAAATGAATACTACAACCTTGGAGGTTCCTGGCCTCTCTCTCTCTCTCTCTCTCTCTCTCTCTCTCTCTCTCTCTCACAAACACCATCTTTTCCGTGGGCTTAAAGAAGGGAATCAGGGGTTGAAATATAGATCTTACTGCTCCTTTTGCGATGCGTGTTTGTCTGATATCACGGAGATGCTGCCTTTAATGTTTTCCATTAAGAGAAAACCAGTTATCTCATTCGCGACGGAGATGGCGCCGCTGCCGCTCCTACACAGACGTACATGTGCCCACGTGTACGCGTGTACACGCGCAAATATACCCGCATGAACGCACACACGTCCACGCACATACATGTCTGCACACAAAAGCCCACGCACACACATGCCCACACACACACATGCCCACGCACACAAAAGCCCACGCACACACATGCCCACACACACAACCTTTCTCCATAAGTCGTATCCCTGGTGTGCCACAGCCTAGCCCCAGGACACCAGTGTGTCCTGGGGTGGTAGCACCAGGGAAACAAGTACATGCACATAGTATAAACTATCTACACAGGAAAGGAAATTAGTAATATTAATAATAAAGACAATGGCTGTTGTTGACTTTGCTAACAGTGACCAGCATTGACAACGAAGACTATACCAGTAACGAGGCTGGCAGCAGGTATGCCGGCAATAACGGGTGGTAACAAAGCGGTCTCCCCCAGGACAGACATAATCATTTATGCAAGCTGTTTCAGACCTCATCTAGTGGTGGACGTGCGGCTCAGTGGCTGATCCTCTCCTCATCTGAGGATCCTCACAGCGCTGCCGGCTCAGTGGCTGATCCTCTCCTCATCTGAGGATCCTCACAGCGCTGCCGTGCTCCACCAGCGCCACAGTTAACATTCACACCACGCGAAAAAGAAACCAAACCACGGGTGGGGTTAGAACCCGCTATCAGAGAGCCTCAAAACTCCAGACCGACGCGTTTTGAGACTCTCTGATCGCGGGTTCTAACCCCCACCCGTGGTATGGTTTGTATGCAATCGTGTCATTACGATTTCGTGAGTCGTGAAAAGAAAATTAAACACCGATTTACATTTCCGATATTGTCTCCGCGTCTAAAAAAAAAAAAAAATCCTCTCAAGACGCTGACTGGAAGTTTCGGTATATTTTGCATGTCAAACTTGGTTCTTGCAGACACAACGTTTCTCTTCTTAGTGTTGTTGTCTAGGTGATGGATTATCAAAGTTTTCGCCAAACTGAAAAAAAACCTACGTGCAGTCTGGAAAGCAGCCAATAGTTACACCACACTTATTGAATAAGTAAAAATAAATGTGTGTCAGTAAGCGCACAGTGAAGTGCGGTAACGGCAATACTTTAACACTTGTCAACATCACTTGAGACAAACAATTGAAAATCTCCAGACGGTTAAATCAAATTTAATGCGTTCTGGCGCCACTACAGTCACTCGCAGACGGAGAATTAATATTTTTTTTCTTACTTTTAAGCTTTGAGAAGAATAAAGTCGATCCTGTTTGTAAAATATAAGTAGCGAGTGGTAGTTTATTTTTTTTTTGTTATTATCACCTGAAATATTTTTGGTTCCCAAACATTGATGCAGAGACTATATTGGTGGGATGCTGAATGGCGCTTCCTGTGTGAATAGCAGGAGATCTGGAGCATGAGAGAGAGAGAGAGAGAGAGAGAGAGAGAGAGAGAGAGAGAGAGGGAAATAAAAATTACTGAAAATAGCACCGCATATTTTCCCCCGCTCATGTCTCAGCACATCAACACTGCATATATATATATATATATATATATATATATATATATATATATATATATATATATATATATATATATATATATATATAAATGTATCCAAATTCCAATATTTTAGATTAGTTAACTAGGTTATAAAAAACGTCGTAAGAGAAGACGTGGAAAGACAGCGTATAAATAGGTAAGATATACACATGTTTTCATCAGCTCACTTATGGACCAACTAATAGTAACTTTCAAGTTTGCGTTCACATCCCCTTCTTGCACTCCCTTCCCTCCACCTCTCCAGCTCACATATGCCACAGGTTTCACACACCAACACTTATAAACGGGGACATTATCCAGCAGTTGAAGCTTTACAACCTATAAAAAATGACCAGAAACAACTCGTTCAGAAAGTGGTACACCTGCGACTCGCGACTTTGCTTAAGCTAACATAACTTGTGATCACTTCCAGAGGTACCAGCCTTGACTGCTACCTCCGTCCCGGAGAGCCAGACACCCAGCCGCTGTTCAGGAATTTGGGATCGAGCCCTCACCACTCCTTACGCTGAAAAGACTAAACACGGGTTTACCGCATCATGAAATACAATTTGCAGCTTCATTCATTGTTCTCGCAGTGGCATAATCTTGGAGGAGATGGGGGCCATTACTGGTGTTTACTCAGTCTTACCCCGGAGATTACTCGACCACTTTACCTCTAATTGCTGCCTCAACCACAACATTATTTTGCCTAAACGGAAACACTGGTTTTTTTTTATATAAATTTTAAAAGCGACGTGATAACGGCATAGATACTCCGGATAATAGACAAGGACAAACATAAGGGCCCAGGACAAGGGGAAAAGCATGATACATGAAGGAGTTAGTTCACGAAGCATTATAGGAAGAGTTAAACCCGTAGGGGCACCCAACGCCTGGATAACAGGAAGTAACCAAGTTCGATCCGAGGACTTAGAAGGAATCACCAATTCAAAAGAATAAGACAATGAAATATTTTTTTTAGACAGTTGTTCGAGGGACAGTCCCAGGAGCTAGAGTTTAACCCACGGAAATATTAAGAAACTAATTATAAACATCTTGAATTTCAAGATGTTAATTGTCGTGTATTGTACAAGAATGTGACGTATGTAGTGTCACGGGGGAAATAACTTTTTTTTTATGATTAGTAAGACACTTGTACCAGAGTTAAACATCATGACTCATGAAATCATAATTACGCGATTGTAAACAATCCACGGTACGGGTGGGGATCGAACTCACGGCAAGTGAGTGTTATTACCATTTCGCGAGTCGTGGTGACGGCTTTGAGGGGACTTTAGCTAGAGTTCGTCACGGCCACACTGGCGGGAGATTCGTCTGTAAAAAGTTGTATTTGTGGTCACAGTGGTGGCTTATGCTAACCTTCCTATGGTGTATAAATACACCTAGTTGGATGAATCTTATTGTAGCCAGCTGGCCCAGTGGCTTACGTGCTGGCCTGGAGTTTTTTGACTAACTTGCCGTGAGTTTGAGCCCAACCCTTAACGTGGTTAGTTAGGTATTTTCATTCTGAAACGTTTCGGCTACACAGTAGGTTTCTTCAGTCGAGTACAGAGGAGTCAGCAGAGGCAGTAGAGATTTAAAGACGATGTAATCAGTCCATCATCCTTGCAGACGTAGTTTTGAGGTGATCAGTCCCTCAGCCCGGAGAAGAGTTTTGCTCCATAGTCTGGAACAGATGTTCCAGACTGTCTTCAAGGGTGATGGACTGATTACCTCGTCTTTGCATCTCTACTGCCTCTGCTGTCTCCTCTGTACTCGACTGAAGAAGTCTACTGTGTGGGCGAAACGTTTCAGGATAAAGAAACCTAACTGTTGCACATGTGTCTTACTCATCAAGTTATCGGTATTGTTTACCATTATCATATTCACTCTCTTATATTACAACGTGTAATATAAAAAAAAATATTTTGATTATTATTACTATCGTTTCCGTTTATTTTTTTGATGTGAAATATTAATATAACTAAATTTTAATACTAATAATAATGTTGACATATTTTTACCAGTGTGCTGACTATTATTGAACAAAATTTAGCCTCACGCAAAATATATTTCCTGAAATTAGAAGGAAATTACACTTGCGAAATCACTTAGCCTGGAGCGGGAGGTGAAGAGGCGCAGCCTCACTCTTACACCAGATTAACAAACTTTTCTTCCCAACGGAATTACACCCAATCTATTACGAATAAGAGGATGGGGAGGGGGAAGGAGAAGAGAAAGGGGGAAGAAGAGAATGAAGAGGGGAAGAGGAGGAGAAAGGGGTGAAGAAGAGAAGGACAAGTACAGTACAACCGTCGACTACTGACAATTGTTTCTTCCACAGCAGAACAAGAACCACAATCATCCACTTCAGTCCAACAGCGCCACATCAGCTCTCTCCTCCACACACACACACACACACACACACACACACACATTTCCAGGTCAACAAGCAATTACAGCACAAGGAAAAAATAATAATTTACGATATTTTATATTTAAAAACAAATGCTTGTTCTTATATATTTTGGAGGCCTGTGGAGCGTAATACAAATTTTCTCTTGCGTTTTTCAGATTAACCAATTATTACAAAACATTAGTTTTTTTTTTTGGGCGCTCGCGATAAAGGCTAGACACGCACACTTAAGAGGTTTATTTGCAATAGACGTCATGAAAATCACAGAAGAATTCTATTCCTTTGTCCAGCAGCGGAGCAGGTAAGACTGACCAGGTAGTAGGGTTGGATTCCTCTCAGGTCTGCATGGGGAAGTGAAGGAGAGAGTCTGATTCCTGGTATTCTAGCTGAACCGTTTTGTTTTTATAGGTAGAGGAATCAGGGAGAGGAAAGATAGATAGACAGATAGATAGATAGATAGATAGATAGATAGATAGATAGATAGATAGATAGATAGATAGATAGATAGAGAGAGAGAGAGAGAGAGAGAGAGAGAGAACCCATAATCATGCCATTAACATCCTAATTCCACCCTTACAAGAACTTCCACTAACTCCATTACCATTACAATGATAACGATGACGACCACCACCATCACTCTCTGTCTGGGCGTCGTGTCGGGGGCAGTGTTGGTGGGCGTCGGATATGATGGGCGTCGGATATGGTGGGCGTCGGATATGGTGGGCGTCGGATATGGTGGGCGTCGGATATGGTGGGCGTCGGATATGGTGGGTGTCGGATATGGTGGGCGTCGGATATGGTGGGCTGCGTGGGTTGCGCATCACAAAAGAATGCTCACGTTTCGCCGCTCCACAATTTTCCATTTACGACACGTTAAAACATTAATACCACATTTATCCTGTTTACTATCCTCGCTTCAGATACGACTTCAACAACGCCAAGGTGACCAGTGGCGGAGACGGCCCCTCAAGAGGGACGAATTAGGCTGTTGCCTAATGTGCCAAATAGGGCACCAAATTCACTGAAAAAAATGCACTATGGCAGAATGAAAACGTTTAACGAGACGAAAAGTTTCATTGATCGAAGCGAGTTGTGCGTTAACTGCAACTGTTTCTGATGCGATAACCCACCTCAACCAGCAGCAGCCGTACGGGTGTGTCCAGGGCGTCCCCAGTCAGCGTGGGCCTCGCGAATACCTGGAGTATTAAGTAAAAGGACACAAATGCAACTAATGTGACATTTTATTGTGGCAACGTTTCGCTCTCCAGGAGCTTGAGAAAGCTCCTGGAGAGCGAAACGTTGCCACAATAAAATGTCACATTAGTTGCATTTGTGTCCTTTTACTTAACATATTGTCGGTAATTCTACCAATATTATTACCTGGAGTATTACCTGGAGAGAGTTTCGATTGGTCAACGCCCCCGCGGGCCGGTCTGTGACTATGCCTCGCGGTGAATCAGGGTCTGATCAACCAAGATGTTGCTGCTGACTGCACGCAAACCGACGTACGAACCACAACCCGGCTGATCAGGTACTGACTGAGTGGCTGTCCAGCGTTTTCTTGAAGACAGCCAAGGAGTCTGTTGCTTCATCGAGACAGACTCCGCGACTTCCCAGACTTTAGCATCGTAGATGAGGTACGTAAGTGACATTCTCACTGCACCCAACACATCTGACCTCTTTCCACTCAGAGGGAGGGGAGAAGAAACCCCTTCTTTTCTACCCAGTGGTGTACCCTCACTGATTACCAGTGGTGTACCCTCACTGATTCCCAGTGGTGTACCCTCACTGATACCCAGTGATGTACCCTTACTGATTCCCAGTGGAGTACCCTCACTAACACCCAGTGGTGTACCCTCACTGATTCCCACTCGTGTACACTCACTGATTCCCAGTGGTGTACACTCACTGATATCTAGTGGTGTACCCTTACTGATTCCCAGTGCTGTACCCTCACTAATACCCAGTGGTGTACCCTCAATGATTCCCAGTGGTGTACACTCACTGATATCTAGTGGTGTACCCTTACTGATTCCCAGTGGTGTACCCTCACTAATACCCAGTGGTGTACCCTCACTGATTCCCAGTGGTGTACTCTGATTCCCAGTGGTGTACCCTCACTGATTCTCAGTGGTGTACCCTCACTAATACCCAGTGGTGTACCCTCACTAATACCCAGTGGTGTACCCTCACTGATTCCCAGTGGTGTACCCTCACTGATACCCAGTGGTGTACCCTCACTGATACCCAGTGGTGTACTCTCACTGATTCTCAGTGGTGTACCCTCACTGATTCCCAGTGGTGTACCCTCACTGATACCCAGTGGTGTACTCTCACTGATTCTCAGTGGTGTACCGTCACTGATACCCAGTGGTGTACCCTCACTAGTACCCAGTGGTGTACCCTCACTGATTCCCAGTGGTGTACCCACCCAAATGATTTCATTCATTTACGGTTTCTGTTATAGGAATTCAGTTACAAGCCTGAGTAGATCTAGCATCCACTATAAACATGAACGTAGATAAGTACGCTTATGGAGCAACTTGCAGTGTGAACAGACAAACTGATGTAGTAGCCAGGTTAAGCTTGGCTACAAGTACTCCTGGCAGTTTGACAGACACACAGGTGATCAAACCAAATGCAAAGTGAGTGGCCAGCCCATTGGTCACTTTCTTTAACATTATGTGCTTTATTGTCCACATATTGAGGAATACAGAGATGTACATTATAATAAAATATGTGATATGTCATGATATCTTATTAATGAAAATAAGATATTAGACACATTATGCAACAGAACTAAATCCAGATGTAATCCTGCTAACCTTTTTTTGGGCCTAGTTCCTAGGCCTTGTGTATCCATATGCTCTTGCACTACCCTCCACAGAATTGATATAGAGTACGCAATAAGCAGCCACTCCGGCGGCAAAATCTAAAAAATCTAAAATCCCCTCCCCTAGAACCAAGAAAGGCGTTCTAAGAACATAGAACATAAGAATGGAGGAACACTGCAGAAGGCCTACTGGCCCATACAAGGCAGGTCCTTATCAAAACCACCACTACCTAAAAATTTATTCCCGTACTCACGACACAAATCAAACCCAGCCCCTCCCACTCATATATTTGTCCAATCTCTTTAAAGCCACCCAAGGTCTAGCCTCTATCACAGTACTCGGAAGATTGTTCCACGCATCTACAACTCTGTTCGAAAACCAGTACTTGCCTATGTCCTTTCTAAATCTAAATTTATCCAATTTAAATCCGTTATTTCTCGTTCTTACTTGGTTCGATATCCTCAGTATTTTATTAATATCTCCTTTGTTTATGCCCATCATCCACTTGTACACCTCGATGATATCTCCCTCATTCTACGTCTCTCCAGAGAGTGGAGATTCAACGCTCTAAGTCTATCTTCATACGGGAGATTTCTTATACTGTAAATCATTTTAGTCATTCTTCTTTGTATGTTCTCCAATGAATCTATATCCATCCTGTAGTAAGGAGACCAAAACTGAGCTGCATAATCCAAATGAGGTCTCACTAGTGATGTATAGAGCTGTAAAATAACTTTTGGACTTCTGTTGCTTATACTTCTTGAAATAAATCCTAGTAATCTGTTAGCCTTATTGCGCACACTTAGGCACTGTTGTCTTGGCTTTAGATTTCTGCTTACCATGACTCCCAAGTCTTTTCACATTCTGTATGATCAAGCTCAACTTCACCTAGTTTATAAATTCGAGGGATATTTTCATTACCAACGACAAGCACCTTACACTTGTCCACATTGAACTTCATCTGCCACTTTTCAGACCAAGACATTAATTTATCCAAATCCTCCTGGAGTTCACTGTTATCCTCCTCAGAATGAATTATACGGCCTATTTTTGTATCATCAGCAAATTTACTCATGTCACTTGCAATTCCTTCATCAAGGTCATTAATGTAAATTATGAACAACAATGGGCCCAAAACTGATCCTTGTGGAACGCCACTAGTGACAAATCCCCATTCAGATTTGACCCCATTAATGGAAACTCTCTGCTTTCTATTGGTAAGCCATGCCTCTATCCATGCTAGAACTTTACCTCCTATACCATGAGCTGCCACCTTTCTTAAGAGTCTCTTGTGAGGTACTCTATCGAAGGCCTTACTGAAATCCAAGTAAACTATATCATATTCTTTATCACTGTCTACTGCCTCAAATGTTTTATTGAAAAACGTCAGTAAATTTGTCAGGCAGGAACGACCTCTCGTAAACCCATGCTGAGATTCATTAATCAAATTATGTTCTTCCTTGAATTATGGGATTCCTTGAAGGCTCTCAGAATCAGCAGTGACTCTTACCTGGAAGAGGAGTGTCTCAGAATCACCGAGAACGTCTGACATTTACAATTTCCTGAAACCTTTATACGAGATTGTAACAGGAAAATACATAAACTGCCTAATACTCGGAGAGTCGTTATCGTCCACGATACCTTAGGTCTCTTTTAGGTTACCTAATAAAGCCAGTTACGTCAATGTCAAATTATTCCATCATTATCAGAGACACTACATCTAATAGCAGGATTAATGCAACATTTAACATTAATGCAACATTTAAGTACAAGAGTATAGGAACACGTACGCCAATTGCTCCGCCATCAACAGCGCTAGTGTTGTACATCGTAACACGGACCTGCAGCGCTAGTGTTGTACATCGTAACACGGACCTGCAGCGCTAGTGTTGTACATCGTAACACGGACCTGCAGCGCTAGTGTTGTACATCGTAACACGGACCTGCACAATACAGACTGACCCACGGCGAGACAGGTGACCAGAGAAAACACTAAGAACAGAATAAAATGCCTTGAATCGGCTCTCATTCATACCATGGACATATATCACTCAGAGCCGCTGGAGCTTCAAGTTACCGTGGTGTTATTCATCTGTCTGTGACTCGATAAAGCCCACTGCGTGGGCGAAACGTTGTCAATAAAGGATCACATTATACTGCTTATGTGTTTATTTTTCCAAGGCATCGTCTATGATATTTTGAAGACGATCAGAGGAATCGTTCTTTACTTAGTGAATATAAATGAATATAACACTTTATTCAATAAAACCAGTTTATGCCATTCAACACTAGCATAAACCCTGCATTCAGAAAACCAAATAAGGTATCAAAATTCCTAACCGATCAGAATTGTCCTTTTCCGGGTATGGCAGCACGGATTAATACCATTCCAAGTTTAAAACATATATACAATTTGACATTTTAGTGTTAATTTACTTTAAAAATATCAGACGAACTTTGACAATGCAATGAATATATTCAACTGGATAACAACCACTGGCCTGATCATTACTTTCCTTCAACAAATAAACCCCTAACCCACTCTCTCTCTCTCTCTCTCTCTCTCTCTCTCTCTCTCTCTCTCTCACACACACACACAGTAACAGGTAACATCCACAAACTTACTTCATGCACAAAAAGTGTATAACAATGGGTACGTTGTCTTACAGAGTTTGGTTACAATATACAGCATTAAAGTTTCTAAAAAGTTTGGTCAATAAGCAAAGTATTGTCTTCCACGGTGACTCTTAACCAGCTTCTTGCCTTCAAAACTTTTCTTCCATCATAAGAAACTTCAAAGATGAAAAAAAAAGGATGAAAAAATGTACAAATAAAATAATGAAAGGTTTGTTTCAACTTCCTTACACACGCAGAGTGAATATGAATTAAAAGGGGAAAAAAAAGGGGGACAGATAATTCCCGATTTACCAGAAATCTCAGCCTAGATATGTTCTTGGAGTTTGGGTGTTTGGGAGCCGCTTTGATGGCTCGCCCAGAGCACTGGCTGCTGACCTAGGCCGCCACTGATCACTAGTGATCCTGAAGTAATGACTAGAGTTATGCCAAGATTATCACAGGAACATGTTAACGAACTCTCTGTCTAGGTTCATCTGCTTCACCTAACTTACCAGGAAACCCATTTCCTCGACTTTAACATGAATGGAGAAGGTCTGGATTAGAAGTGACACCTGGCGGATCCTAGTCCGAGGGCACATGACGCTTGCTCACACAGTTCTAGAAATATTCTCCGTTTGGTTGCAAGGCTGCGTGTCACCTGTTCACCACCAGTCCTGAATGCTGTCATCTGCAGAACAAGGATTAAAGTCAACTCTGAGAATATACACGCTGAGAGACATACATCTCACGGTATATTCTGAGATGTTCTCTTCGTCTGCATAGATGGTTATACAGCGCATCTCAGTTATGCCTACATATGTTTATATATACGCATCTGTTATCCGAACGAATGTTTACATACGCACCTCATTTATCCGAACACATATTTACATTCACAACTAATTTATATAAACACATTCACATACCCGTCTATGGTATTTGAACGCATGTTTACATACACAGTTTATTCATCAGAAAGCGTGTTTACCTACACGTCTCTGGTATCTGATCGCATGTTGTACAAGGCGCTTCAGTTCCACAGATTCTTATAGAAGGCGCCTCAGCTACCAGAAGGCGCCTCAGCTACCAGAAGGCGCCTCAGCTACCAGAAGGCGCCTCAGCTACCAGAAGGCGCCTCAGCTACCAGAAGGCGCCTCAGCTACCAGAAGGCGCCTCAGCTACCAGAAGGCGTGCTTAAAGAACGAGTATGGGTTAGACTTCATCAAAGTGATAGGTTCGCTCACTCTGAGTTATTTAGCTGGAGCAACAGCGCCTACGCGCCGGAAAGTGTAAACATCTTTATGTAAATGTGGCGCACTTTACGAGCCGTGAACGGCGGAGACGGACGCCTGTGTGTGTGTGTGTGCGCTCGCGCTGCAGACGACGCCGTGCAAGATCACAAGACACATCTTGAAGACAACACACACTCACACGCACACACACACTCACACACACACGCACACAAACACACACCATTGCTTCAAAGCTGTTCCCTTAAGGACACGTAAATAGGATAACATCAGCAACATAACCTCGGCTCTCACCTAGACACACGAGGTGAATTATTTTTATCACACACACACACACACACACACACACACACACACACACACACACACACACACACACACACACACACACACACACACACACACAAACACACACAGGAGCTATGACTTGACCCCTGCAACCACAACTAAGTGAGTACACACAAACACACACATACAGTACAGGTGAGGAACCCTCACTAAATAAAACATAAAATGAAACCTTAGAGTAATGATGTATTTAGTGCTAAATTTTCCGTTACTTGAAAGAAAAATAAAACAGAACCGAGAAGGATATGATCACGACATACAAAATTCTCTCCAGGATATAGACAGTCATAGTTACTTTACCAGGAATGTAAAGGGACGAGAGGCAATAGTTTTAAACTGAAGACATAAATTAGCCTCAGGGATATCAAAAAACATTTCTTAATCGTGGGAATGGCAAACCAATTTAATGAACAAAACAAGAGCGTTACAGGAAGCGCACGACACTCGGGGCTTGAAAAATAGATACGACAGAGTTATTTTGCGCCGCTTGATTGGTTAACAGACGGACCAGGAAGTCATTCTCCCTGAAAACTGAAATAGACGGACACAAATAGGTAATTAAAAGCAGTACACACACACACACACACACCAGGAGCTGAGTCTCAACCCCTGCAACCACAATTAGGTGAGTACACACACACACACCAGGAGCTGAGTCTCGACCACTGCAACCACAATTAGGTGAGTACACACACACACACTACACCACATTGTGTGTTTTAGTGAAGAGCTGAGCCCGTGTGAATAATAAATAGCAGAAGTTGATTAAGGCTCGATCCTACGTTCGCTAATCGTTATCTGGTTCGTCAACCAGTAGGCTATTGACTGCACAACCTTCCACAAGAACCTTCCAGGAGCCACCGAATTCTAAGATCTACCGCACATTAAGATCTACCACATCATATCAGCAATGTTTACCTCTCTCACTCGAACTTTCTTGGGGGAAGAGCAGGGAGGGGGTTAAGGGACAGAATGGTTGATTTTGAAGGAAAACTAACCCAACAAACTAGCCTCACCTTGCTAAAACTAACCCAACAAACTAGCCTCACCTTGCTAAAACTAACCCAACAAACTAGCCTCACCTTGCTAAAACTAACCTAACAAACTAGCCTCACCTTGCTAAAACTAACCTAACAAACTAGCCTAACCTTGCTAAAACTAACCCAACAAACTAGCCTCACCTTGCTAAAACTAACCTAACAAACTAGCCTCACCTTGCTAAAAATAGTGAAACGTCAGAATCACGACGTTTACCCTGATTCTCGCAACTATCGCCAAAATGAATTAACTCTGAGACTTGTTAAACAAAACTACACTTGCCGAATAAGAGAAGAGAGTAAGTTCAGCTTGACAGGGTAGACAGTGTGGAGCGGTAAGCCTGTGTGGGTCATTCAGGGCCAGGAGTGGTGGAGGCTCGATCCTCCGTCCGCTAATTGTGAGACGGACGAGCTGCTCTCGCAGCCAGCCAGGCTCTTAAGTATTCAACAAAGCCCCACTGTGGGGTGACAAAGCCCCACTGTGGGGTGATAAAGCCCCACTGTGGGGTGATAAAGCCCCACTGTGGGGTGATAAAGCCCCACTGTGGGGTGATAAAGCCCCACTGTGGGGTGATAAAGCCCCACTGTGGGGTGATAAAGCCCCACTGTGGGTGCCTTTGAAATTACTCTCGTCTTGGAAAGCACCGGAAAACAATTACTTCTTAGCTATTTCCTATAAATGACTGATAAACTGTTGTTGATCTCAATGATTTTAGCGTCAAATTTCCTTCCGTAGGATTCGAGTCTTTCGAACACCTCGAGTAGGGTTCGAGCACTTCGAGAACGAGTTCGAACACTAGGAGAGGGGGTTCTAACACTACGAGGAGGGTTCAAACACTATGAGGGGGGGGTTCGAACATTATGAAAAGGGTTCGAACACTACGAGGAGGGTTCGAACAGTACCAGAGGGGTTCGAAAACTACGAGAAGTGTTCGAACACTTACTGCACATTTGGCCAGCACGGTATTTGGGCAATTTCCGCTTCTAGCTGGTGCTGGATGTGTTTATAGTGTGAAATGCAGTGGAAGGTCGGAGGAGAGGGAGAACCCGCTAGCAGCACCAGAGTGAACGGGGGAAAAATAATTGGAAATTGTAACAGATGAAATTGAATTAATCTTTCTTGAAATAACGAGACACCTCTTACACTATAAAGAGAGAGAGAGAGAGAGAGAGAGAGAGAGAGAGAGAGAAACATTTTTTTGACTTGAAATATGTAACCTTGCAGAGCGATAAAGCACTGAGGCAGCAGAAAGATTTGTAGACTACCAGGCAGGCAAACAAGCAGGCGACCAAGGAAGCAGGCAGGCAGGCAGGCAGACAAGGAGGTGAGTGCCAGGGTCACGTGCCACAAAGAGCAGTTAGTGTCTGCTGTAGTGGCCGCGCTGAGGCACACCCTACATTCCTCTTTAATTATTTTATTTTCATCTCTTCTCTCTATTTTCATATAACCTTTTTTCCCACTGCCTAAACCTTTAATTTGTAATGAGTGTGCCACTGCAGTTACCTAACTTTATCCCCTTCCATCTCTTTCTCTCATTTATTTCCCTCAAGAGTTCTTCGTCCTAAGAACCGACATTATTCTCTCCTGAGACGAACCCTAATCACCAACCATCTCTCAAGACTCTACGCCCTTTACCCGTTCACCTTTTACTCTGTATAATAATGATGAAAATAACAATAAGTTTTTAATCCAGTAGGATTAAAAACTTGGGTTCCTACAAGGATCTTACAAGTAAAGATTATTAATATAGGCAAGTGAAGCCGTAACCTTTTGCGTGTTTATACAGCGCCGGTCGAGTAACAGCTGGTGGTTGCACAAATAACCTGCACTTGTTAATGGTCCACGTCGGACCTAAACGTCGTCATAAGTTTCCTTGTTCTATGTTCGGGTTATTTGTGTATTGTTCCAGCCACAGTACTGTGACTTATTATTCTTTACGGTTGGTGGATACCTTCAATTTCTTAGATCAAGGGCTCGTCACCGGTATCAAGGAACCCCTTTGAAGGGTGGTTAGTCGTGTGGATGTTTTTCACGTCAACTTGTTGTTGGAATAGTTTGTAGCTACATGCCAGCCGAGGAATGGCTGGTCCTTTTAAGGAGTGACGTTTTTGAAGAGGGACCTGCAAGAAGTTGCCTCAGGAGTGGTGCGTCCTGAGCACTGGTCTAGTATATAATAGTATGCTATCCGACATCTCTCCTGTGTTGACGCGTCACTTGAAATGACTCACCTCGAGTCAAGGCTCGAAGTGAGTCCGCTCGATACAACGTAAACTGTCAGTGGCTCTTAACCCGCCTCGTTCCCAGTGAGAAGTATACTTCTGACAGTATCGAAAAAAACAGGTTGCATGCCAAGCTACTGTTGAGGTGAATCATCGTTCATTGTTGAGCTTTGTCAAGTCAAGACATCCTACAACGTGTGTCTTTAATTCATAATGACGCGTGTTGAAGATGAAAGTAGATTGATGCCTCATACAAAACTTTACAACCACTGTTGTAAACGTTTGTAGATCATCTTCAGTAACTTGTAGTCGGCCACCGCCTGCATCAGGGAGCTATACTTACATTAGTGATTTCTCTCTTGTTCACATTTTCTCTCTCTCTCTCTCTCTCTCTCTCTCTCTCTCTCTCTCTCTCTCTCTCTCTCTCTCTCTCTCTCTCTCTCTCTCTCTGATATTCCCTGCCTCTCTGCATCTCATTCAGCCAAACTGGAAGAAAAGAACCAAAGTCAAATTTTAATTTCCGCTCTGGTCCTGCTGGCAGAAATTCGCTTAAATCGAGAGACAAAAATTTATTCTGGTAGATATGGTGTAAAATTGATTGCTTCTCTTTTTATCATGGTGGACATATCATCTGTGGTGTCACGAGGCCTTCTATCCGCGGAGTCCCGATGGGTCTACAACCCGTGTTGTTTTATTGACCAGCTAGAGGTCACGGATATGTACATGGGCAATCCTGTAGTTGTAATTTTTAAATGGCTTGAAGTCTAAGTCAAGACTTCAAGCCATTTAATAATTACAACTTTTTTTTTATAATAATTGAGAGTGTCGCCCTCTGTCACTGGGCTACAGTTTACAATTTTTTTTTTCTTTTTAGTTCGTCCGGGGCTCGAACCCCGGACCCCAAGGGTAAGAGGCGCGACTCTTACCAATGGGGTACACTGATGTGTACATATGCTTAAACTATTCGCAGACAGGTATATTATTTACAAACATGGTGTCTATGTTTACAGCAGGACTCGAACCTGCAAACTCTGTATCAGAGTCTACAGTACTTTGCCACGGAGCCACTGTGGACTCTAACAATTTAAAGAATGATAATCAGTGACCCCCCTATTTCTCTCCCTCTCTCTCCCTCCCCTTCCACTTCTTGTGTGTGTGTGTGTTAGTTAGTTACCATTTTGTCCTAGGCACATGTCGATTAGACACTAGGCCTGTTGTATGTGTGTGTGCGTAAGGAAACACTTCGAAATGTTTCCGCCCCGCCGGGAATTGAACCCGGGCTCTCCGTGCGTGAAGCGAGAGCTTTAGCCACCAGGCCACCGTTATTGTTATTGTGATTTATTGTCTATGTTTGGTGTTTCAGATCCGAATGGATGTGGACTCTGGAGAGAAAAAGTAAGCACAGTGCTCTTATTATATTTTTAATATCTGGGTAAATCACTCCGTGAGAGTCATACTCGCATGATCAACGTGAACCAAGACCAGTATGTTCAACGTGTACCAAGACCAGCATGTTCAACGTGTACCAAGACCAGCATGATCAACGTGTACCAAGACCAGCATGTTCAACGTGTACCAAGACCAGCATGATCAACGTGAACCAAGACCAGCATGATCAACGTGAACCAAGACCAGCATGTTCAACGTGTACCAAGACCAGCATGATCAACGTGTACCAAGACCAGCATGTTCAACGTGTACCAAGACCAGCATGTTCAACGTGTACCAAGACCAGCATGATCAACGTGAACAAAGACCAGCATGATCAACGTGTACCAAGACCAGCATGATCAACGTGAACCAAGACCAGCATGATCAACGTGAACCAAGACCAGCATGTTCAACGTGAACCAAGACCAGCATGTTCAACGTGAACCAAGACCAGCATGTTCAACGTGAACCAAGACCAGCATGATCAACGTGAACCAAGACCAGCATGATGAACGTGAACCAAGACCAGCATGATCAACGTGAACCAAGACCAGCATTATCAACGTGAACCAAGACCAGCATGATCAACGTGTACCAAGACCAGCATGATCAACGTGAACCAAGACCAGCATGATGAACGTGAACCAAGACCAGCATGTTCAACGTGAACCAAGACCAGCATGATCAACGTGAACCAAGACCAGCATGATCAACGTGAACCAAGACCAGCATGTTCAACGTGAACCAAGACCAGCATGATGAACGTGAACCAAGACCAGCATGATGAACGTGAACCAAGACCAGCATGATCAACGTGAACCAAGACCAGCATGATCAACGTGAACCAAGACCAGCATGATGAACGTGAACCAAGACCAGCATGATCAACGTGAACCAAGACCAGCATGATCAACGTGAACCAAGACCAGCATGTTCAACGTGTACCAAGACCAGCATGATCAACGTGAACCAAGACCAGCATGTTCAACGTGTACCAAGACCAGCATGTTCAACGTGTACCAAGACCAGCATGTTCAACGTGAACCAAGACCAGCATGATGAACGTGAACCAAGACCAGCATGATCAACGTGAACCAAGACTAGCATGTTCAACGTGAACCAAGACCATCATGATCAACGTGAACCAAGACCATCATGATCAACGTGAACCAAGACCAGCATGATCAACGTGTACCAAGACCATCATGATCAACGTGTACCAAGACCATCATGATCAACGTGAACCAAGACCATCATGATCAACGTGAACCAAGACCATCATGATCAACGTGAACCAAGACCATCATGATCAACGTGACCAAGACCATCATGATCAACGTGTACCAAGACCATCATGATCAACGTGAACCAAGACCATCATGATCAACGTGAACCAAGACCATCATGATCAACGTGAACCAAGACCATCATGATCAACGTGTACCAAGACCATCATGATCAACGTGTACCAAGACCATCATGATCAACGTGTACCAAGACCATCATGAACAACGTGAACCAAGACCATCATGATCAACGTGAACCAAGACCATCATGATCAACGTGAACCAAGACCATCATGATCAACGTGTACCAAGACCAGCATGATCAACGTGAACCAAGACCAGCATGTTCAACGTGTACCAAGACCAGCATGATCAACGTGTACCAAGACCATCATGATCAACGTGAACCAAGACCATCATGATCAACGTGAACCAAGACCATCATGAGCAACGTGTACCAAGACCAGCATGATCAACGTGAACCAAGACCATCATGATCAACGTGAACCAAGACCATCATGATCAACGTGAACCAAGACCATCATGATCAACGTGTACCAAGACCAGCATGATCAACGTGAACCAAGACCAGCATGATGAACGTGAACCAAGACCAGCATGATCAACGTGAACCAAGACCAGCATGATCAACATGAACCAAGACCAGCATGTTCAATGTGTACCAAGACCAGCATGATCAACGTGTACCAAGACCAGCATGTTCAACGTGAAGCAAGACCAGCATGATCAACGTGTACCAAGACCAGCATGTTCAACGTGTACCAAGACCAGCATGTTCAACGTGAACCAAGACCAGCATGATCAACGTGAACCAAGACCAGCATGATCAACGTGAACCAAGACTAGCATGTTCAACGTGAACCAAGACCATCATGATCAACGTGAACCAAGACCAGCAGGATCAACGTGAACCAAGACCAGCAGGATCAACGTGAACCAAGACCAGCAGGATCAACGTGAACCAAGACCAGCATGATCAACGTGAAAGACCCAAGACCAGCATGATCAACGTGAACCAAGACCAGCATGATCAACGTGAACCAAGACCAGCAGGATCAATGTGAACCAAGACCAGCAGGATCAACGTGAACCAAGACCAGCATGATCAACGTGAACCAAGACCAGCATGATCAACGTGAACCAAGACCAGCATGATCAACGTGAACCAAGACCAGCATGATCAACGTGAACCAAGACCAGCATGATCAACGTGAACCAAGACCAGCATGATCAACGTGAACCAAGACCAGCATGTTCAACGTGAACCAAGACCAGCATGATCAACGTGAACCAAGACCAGCAGGATCAACGTGAACCAAGACCAGCATGATCAACGTGAACCAAGACCAGCATGATCAACGTGAACCAAGACCAACATGATCAACGTGAACCAAGACCAGCATGATCAACGTGAACCAAGACCAGCATGATCAACGTGAACCAATACCAGCAGGATCAACGTGAACCAAGACCAGCAGGATCAACGTGAACCAAGACCAGCATGATCAACGTGAACCAAGACCAGCATGATCAACGTGAACCAAGACCAGCAGGATCAACGTGAACCAAGACCAGCAGGATCAACGTGAACCAAGACCAGCAGGATCAACGTGAACCAAGACAGTCTCCTGCATATTCTCGAGTCAAGAATTCCGTCGCGGCAAGAAATCTATCGAAGACGAACCCAGGTCTGGCAGACCTTCCAGATCCATAAACCAGGAAAATTTTGAAGCCGTGAAGCGAATTGTGATGGAGGATCGAAGAGTGACGGTGTGTCAGGTAGGGGACACTCTGAGGACTAGTTCTGGCTCGCTTGATTTCTTTCATTATGAACAGTTGACTATGAAGAAAGTCTGTGCTCGTAGGTTGCCGAAAATGTTGACTCACGAATGAAGGGTAACCAGATAATAATAAATGTAATAATAATAATAATAATAATAATAATAATAATAATAATAATAATAATAATAATAATAATAATAATATAATGAGCTTACCGCACCTTTTTTCTTGTTTTGTCTCTCCTTTAGTTTTCCCTGCATAACAATCTTCTATTTTTTTATGCTCCCCCAAATCCTTTACCTTGTTATTTACTGTATTCTTCATTATCACTTCCTTGTCCATCTCTACTATGGTCTTTTACTGTCAACAAACTCTTGTCGTGTCTCCTGGTCTTTTACTGTCAACAAACTCTTGTCGTGTCTCCTGGTCTTTTACTCTCAACAAACTCTTGTCGTGTCTCCTGGTCTTTTACTGTCAACAAACTCTTGTCGTGTCTCCTGGTCTTTTACTATCAACAAACTCTTGTCGTGTCTCCTGTTCTTTTACTCTCAACAAACTCTTGTCATGTCTCCTGTTCTTTTACTCTCAACAAACTCTTGTCGTGTCTTCTGCACGAACTGTTAACAATTCTTCACATCTATTTCACTCATCAAATTTTCATTTCCCTTAATTAGCTTGTCTATCAGTTCTTCCTGCCTTGCCTGAGTTGTTCCACCTTTATCGTTCTGTCCATCAGTCCAATCATTCTTAGTTGTTATTGTTTGTTGTTAGTCTGCCCATCTGACCGGGTGCATTCGGCCATTACGTAAACAAAAGCTTTGTTGACTTTTTTTTTTGTCGTTGAACGAGGGATGTTGTATTATTTAACTTCAAAACCTATATAGAATATCCTTAGGTCTGGAATATTTTAAAGTAATATTTCCTTCATATGTTAAGGAACACAATTAAACATATATTAATCTACTCCTTTCATTATATCACGTAGAATTGTCATGCTTTCTTTGATCAGGAGTGGATGAATGCGTCCACCATTAACGTGTGTGTGTGTACTCACCTAGTTGTTGTTGCAGGGGTCGAGTGTGTGTGTGTGTGTGTGTGTGTGTGTGTGTGTGTGTGTGTGTCTCGCTCAAACGTTGAATCAGTCTTGTGATGGTCGTTCAACTGGAATGGAAAACTGCTTTTCATTAGTGGTTTTTCGGCCCTGCATGTAGGTGCTGGTTGCGCAGCCTCTGTGATAGACGGATCAGTGTTGGTGGGAGTCAGTGACCAGTGTTACACACGCATATCCGGTAATCAGGGTCACATGCATACTGATCAGTGACTTACACACACACACACACACACACACACACACACACACACACATGGTACGTGACGAGATGTCAGAGTGGGCACCTGTGACGAGTGGAGTTCCACAAGGGTCAGTCCTAGGACCTGTACTGTTTTTGGTATATGTGAATGACATAACGGAAGGGATAGACTCAGAAGTGTCCCTGTTTGCAGATGATGTGAAGTTAATGAGAAGAATCAAATCAGTCGAGGATCAGGCAGGAATACAAAGAGACCTGGACAGGCTGCAAGCCTGGTCCAGTAACTGGCTCCTTGAATTTAACCCTGCCAAATGTAAAGTCATGAATATCGGGGAAGGGCAAAGAAGACCGCAGACAGAGTATAGTCTAGGTGGCCAAAGACTGCAAACCTCACTCAAAGAAAAGATCTTGGGGTGAGTATAATACCGAGCACATCTCCTGAGGCACACATCAATCAGATAACTGCTGCAGCATACGGGCGGCTGGCAAACCTAAGAATAGCGTTCCAATACCTCACCAAGGAATCATTCAAGACTCTGTATACCATATACGTCAGGCCCATACTGGAGTATGCAGCACCAGTTTGGAACCCACACCTGGTCAAGCACGTCAAGAAATTAGAGAAAGTGCAAAGGTTTGCAACAAGACTAGTCCCAGAGCTAAGGGGATTGTCCTACGAAGAAAGGTTAAGGGAAATCGGCCTGACGACACTAGAGGACAGGAGGGTTAGGGGAGACATGATAACGACATATAAAATACTGCGAGGAATAGATAAGGTGGACAGAGACAAGATGTTCCAGAGAGGGGACACAGAAACAAGGGGTCACAATTGGAAGTTGAAGACTCCTATGAGTCAAAGGGATGTTAGGAAGTATTTCTTCAGTCATAGAGTTGTCAGGAAGTGGAATAGCTTGGAAAGCGACATAGTGGAGGCAGGAACCATACATAGTTTTAAGACTAGGTTTGATAAAGCTCATGGAGCAGGGAGAGAGAGGACCTAGTAGCAATCAGTGAAGAGGCGGGGCCAGGAGCTATGACTCGACCCCTGCAACCACAAATAGGTGAGTACAAATAGGTGAGTACATACACACACACACGACTCTAGTAATTACAGCCTAACACACAACCTGTAATTAAGGCTATATATACTGGTAAGGGCACACATGCAGCCAATAATCAGGGTCATAGACAAACAGTTATCAGTGCCACACATATTGATTATTGCCAGACAAGAAATTGCTACAGGACAACATCCAACGCATTTCCGCTTTCAATACAAGCAGCAAAAAAAACAAACAAACAACAAAAAAATATTCTTATCAATGAGTATCACAATTAAATGACATGTTTAAAGGAACATGACATTTTAGATTGTCATATTTTTCAAATATATATATATATATATATATATATATATATATATATATATATATATATATATATATATATATATATATATATATATATATATATATATATATATATATAGACATATGCGTGCCGATTAGGTAAAACTTGCGATTTTGGCTTAAATAGCAACGCTCATCTTGCCATATAAAACAAGTGAAAATTTGTGTATGCAATAATTTCGTAAAAATCATTCAGAACCTAACGAAAAAAATATATTTTATTGTGTTTGTTTATTATTAAATTAATGTTAAAGTATCTAAAATATATTTAGTTGGGTTAGGCTAAATTAAATTGCGCTTGTTGTAATAAGGTTAGGTAGGTTTTCAAAGTTTCTCTTGGTACAAAATTATAAATTCTTACATTTACATTAATGAAAAATATATATCTTTAAACGTATAAGAGAAAATTTTTGAAAGGACTTAATTTTAGATGAGTTCTTGCTAATTGACCAGTTTTACCTAATCGGCACGATATATATATATATATATATATATATATATATATATATATATATATAATAACACCTGCTTTAGGTTCCTTTCGTGATGATGTTGGTTTCAACACCTCATGGAAGAGGATCCAAGTCCTTATTTCAAATGATGAGTCTCCTCACAATGCAAGTGAGATTTTTGTTTTGTTTTTAGAGTCTTTAGCCAAGTCTTGCAAGAAAATTATAAAAATACATGAACTCACATCAACATACATGGACTCACATCAACATACATGGACTAACATCAGCATACATGGACTCACATCAATATACATGGACTCACATCAACATACATGGACTCACATCAGCATACATGGACTCACATCAATATACATGGACTCACATCAACATACATGGACTCACATCAATATACATGGACTCACATCAACATACATGGACTCACATCAGCATACATGGACTCACATCAACATACATGGACTCACATCAGCATACATGGACTCACATCAATATACATGGACTCACATCAACATACATGGACTCACATCAGCATACATGGACTCACATAAATATACATGGACTCACATCAACATACATGGACTCACATCAGCATACATGGACTCACATCAATATACATGGACTCACATCAACATACATGGACTCACATCAGCATACATGGACTCACATAAACATACATGGACTCACATGAACGTACATAGATTTACATATAGCTGTACTATATGGTCTCAGTGTCATGACCTTCGCCTGCCAACATGGTCTCAGTGTCATGACCTTCGCCTGCCAACATGGTCTCAGTGTCATGACCTTCGCCTGCCAACATGGTCTCTGTGTCATGACCTTCACCTGCCAACATGGTCTCAGTGTCATGACCTTCGCCTGCCAACATGGTTTCAGTGTCATGACCTTCGCCTGCCAACATGGTCTCAGTGTCATGACCTTCGCCTGCCAACATGGTCTCTGTGTCATGACCTTCTCCTGCCAACATGGTATCTGTGTCATGACCTTCGCCTGCCAACATGGTCTCAGTGTCATGACCTTCTCCTGCCAACATGGTATCTGTGTCATGACCTTCGCCTGCCAACATGGTCTAAGTGTCATGACCTTCGCCTGCCAACATGGTCTAAGTGTCATGATCTTCGCCTGCCAACATGGTCTAAGTGTCATGACCTTCGCCTGCCAACATGGTCTCAGTGTCATGACCTTCGTCTGTTAACATGGTCTCTTTGTCATGACCTTCGCCTGCCAACATGGTCTAAGTGTCATGACCTTCGCCTGCCAACATGGTCTAAGTGTCATGACCTTCGCCTGCCAACATGGTCTCAGTGTCATGACCTTCGTCTGTTAACATGGTCTCTTTGTCATGACCTTCGCCTGCCAACATGGTCTAAGTGTCATGACCTTCGCCTGTTAACATGGTCTCTTTGTCATGACCTTCGCCTGCCAACATGGTCTAAGTGTCATGACCTTCGCCTGCCAACATGGTCTCAGTGTCATGACCTTCTCCTGCCAACATGGTCTCAGTGTCATGACCTTCGTCTGCCAACATGGTCTCAGTGTCATGACCTTCGCCTGCCAACATGGTCTCAGTGTCATGACCTTCGCCTGCCAACATGGTCTCAGTGTCATGACCTTCGTCTGCCAACATGGTCTCTGTGTCATGACCTTCGCCTGCCAACATGGTCTCTGTGTCATGACCTTCGTCTGCCAACATGGTCTCAGTGTCATGACCTTCGCCTGCCAACATGGTCTCAGTGTCATGACCTTCGTCTGCCAACATGGTCTCAGTGTCATGACCTTCTCCTGCCAACATGGTCTCAGTGTCATGACCTTCGTCTGCCAACATGGTCTCAGTGTCATGACCTTCGTCTGCCAACATGGTCTCAGTGTCATGACCTTCGCCTGCCAACATGGTCTCAGTGTCATGACCTTCGTCTGCCAACATGGTCTCTGTGTCATGACCTTCGCCTGCCAACATGGTCTCTGTGTCATGACCTTCGTCTGCCAACATGGCCTCAGTGTCATGACCTTCACCTCCCAACATGGTTCATTGATGAGTTGTGGTCATCGTTCCCTATTTTTCCGACAAACTAATCCCTTCCAAGTTCTTTATTTTAAGATTCTCTAAAATAAATAGATTAACCCCATTCAAGCGAAGAGAGTCTGGCTGCGGCAATGAACCATCGAGTGTGGCTTAATAAGCCACAAAACTTGAATAAATGACTTCAACACCACACGTGAGTTTATCCTCGTGATTCATGTCTGCTACACCAGACTCAAGTTCATATATATATATATATATATATATATATATATATATATATATATATATATATATATATATATATATATATATATATATATATCAACAATGTACCTCTTATATCTTTTGTACCATATTATGTAATAAAATATACCTATCGGTAAAAAAGAAGGTATATTTATATATTTTTTCAACAAGTCGGCCGTCTCCCACCGAGGCAGGGTGACCCAAAAGAAAGAAAATCCCCAAAAGAAAATACTTTCATCATCATTCAACACTTTCACCACACTCATACATAATCACTGTCTTTGCAGAGGAGCTCAGATACGACAGCTGAGAAAAGTCCCTCCCAGCTGTCACTATCCCAGACCCCTCCTTTAAAGTGCAGGCATTGTACTTCCCATTTCCAGGACTCAAGTCCAACTAAATCAATTAACTGGTTTCCTTAATCCCTTCACAAAATGTTACCCTGCTCACACTCCAACAGATCGTCATGTCCCAAAACCATTCGTCTCCATTCACTCCTATCTAACACGCTCACACATGCTTGCTGGAAGTCCAAGCCCTCGCCCACAAAACCTCCTTTACCCTCCTCCAACCTTTTCTAGGACGACCCTACCCCGCCTTCCTTCCCTACAGATTTATACGCTCTCCAAGTCATTCTACTTTGATCCATTCTCTCTAAATGACCAAACCACCTCAACAACCCCTCTTCAGCCCTCTGACAAATACTTTTAGTAACTCCACACCTTCTCCTAATTTCCACATTCCGAATTTTCTGCATAATATTTACACCACACATTGCCCTTAGACAGGACATCTCCACTGCCTCCAGCCGCCTCCTCGCTGCAGCATTTCCAACCCATGCTTCACACCCATATAAGAGTGTTGGTACCACTATACTTTCGTACATTCCCTTCTTTGCCTCCATGGATAACGTTTTTGTCTCCACAGATACCTCAATGCACCACTCACCTTTTTCCTTCATCAATTCTATGGTTAACCTCATCCTGCATAAACCATCCGCTGACACGTCAACTCCCAAATATCTGAAAACATTTACTTCTTCCATAATCCCTCTCTCCAATGTGATATCCAATTTTTCTTTATTTAAATCGTTTGATACCCTCATCACCTTATTCTTATCTATGTTCACTTTCAACTTTCTACCTTTACACACTCTCCCAAACTCGTCCACTAACCTTTGCAACTTTTCTTTAGAATCTCCCATAAGCACAGTATCATCAGCAAAAAGTAACTGTGTCAACTCCCATTTTGCATTTAATTCCCATAATTTAATCCCACCCCTCTCCCCAACACCCTAGCATTTACTTCTTTTACAACCCCATCTATAAATATATTAAACAATTATGGTGACATTACACATCCCTGTCTAAGACCTACTTTTACCGGGAAGTAATCTCCTCTCTCTACACACCCTAACCTGAGCCTCACTATCCTCATAAAAACTCTTACAGCCTTTAGTAACTTACTATCTATTCCATACACTTGCAACATTTGCCACATTGCTCCCTATCCACTCTATCATATTCCTTTTCTAAATCCATAAATGCAATGAAAACTTCTCTACCTTTATCTAAATACTGTTCACATATATGCTTCACTGTAAACACTTGATCTACACATCCCCTACCCACTCTAAAGCCTCCTTGCTCATCTGCAATCCTACTCTCTGTTTTACCTCTAATTCTTTCAATAATAACCCTTCCATACACTTTACCTGGTATACTCAGTAAACTTATTCCCCTATAATTCTTCAATCTCTTTATCCCCTTCCTTTATATAAAGGAACTATACATGCTCTCTGCCAATCCCTAGGTACCTTCCCTCTTTCATACATTTATTAAACAAAAATACCAACCACTCCAGCACTATATCCCCCTGCTTTTAACATTTCTGTCATGATCCCGTCAGTTCCAGCTGCTTTACCCTCTTTCATTTTACGTAATGCCTCACGCACCTCCCCCACACTCACATCCTGCTCTTCTTCACTCTTAAACGATGTTGTACCTCCCTGGCCAGTACATGAAATTACAGCCTCCCTTTTTTCATCGACATTTAAAAGTTCCTCAAAATATTCCCGCCATCTACCCAATACCTCCAGCTCCCCATCTACTAACTCCCCTACTCTGTTTTTAACTGACAAATCCATTCGTTCCCTAGGCATTCTTACCTTGTTTATCTCAAAAAAATTTTCTTGTTTTCAGCCAAATGTCTTGACAGAGCCTCTCCCATTCTTTCATCCGCTCTTCTTTTGCACTCTCTCACCATTCTCTTCACCTTTCTTGTACTCTCCATATACTCTGCTCTTCTATTAACACTTCTGTTTTGTAAAAACCTCTCATAAGCTACCTTTTTCTCTTTTATCACACCCTTTACTTCTTCATTCCACCACTCACTCCTCTTTCCTCCTGCACCCACCCTCCTATAGCCACAAACTTCTGCCCCACATTCTAATACTGCATTTTTAAAACTATCCCAACTCTCTTCAACCCCCCACTACTCATACTTGCACTAGCCCACCTTTCTGCCAATAGTTGCTTATATCTCACCCTAACTTCCTCCTCCCTTAGTTTACACACTTTTACCTCTCTCTTACTTGCTGTTGCCATTTTCTTTGTCCCATCTACCTTTTACTCTAACTGTAGCTACAACCAAATAATGATCTGATATATCCGTTGCCCTCTATAAACATGTACATCCTGAAGCCTACCCATCAACCTTTTATCCACCAATACATAATCCAGCAAACTACTTTCCTTACGTGCTATATCATACCTTGTATATTTATTTATCCTCATTTTCATAAAATATGTATTATTACCAAACCTCTTTCTACACATAGCTCAATTAATGGTTCCCCATTTACATTTACCCCTGGCACCCCAAATTTACCTACTACTCCCCCCACAACATTTTTACCCACTTTAGCATTAAGATCCCCAACCACAATTACTCTCTCACTTGGTTCAAAACTCCCCACACACTCACTCAACATTTCCCAAAATCTCTCTCTCTCCTCTACACTTCTCTCTTCTCCAGGTGCATAAATACTTACTATAACCCACTTTTCACATCCAACCTTTATTTTACTCCACATAATCCTTGAATTTATACATTTATATTCCTTCTTTACCTGCCATAACTGATTATTCAACATTATTGCCACTCCTTCTTTAGCTCTAACTCTATTTGAAACCCTGACCTAATCCCATTTATTTCTCCCCACTGAAACTCTCCTACCCCCTTCAGCTTTGTCTCACTTAAAGCCAGGACATCCAGCTTATTTTCATTCATAATATCTACAATCATCTCTTTCTTATCATTCGCACAACATCCACGCACATTCAAACATCCCACTTTGACGGTTTTCTTCTTCTTTTTAGTAAGCTATACAGGAAAAGGGGTTACTAGCCCATTGTTCCCGGCATTTTAGTTGACTTTTACAACACGCATGGCTTACGGAGGAAAGATTCTTATTCCACTTCCCCATGGATATGAAAGAAAAGCAAAAGAACAAGAACTATTAAGATAAAATCAAAGAAAACTCTGATGAGTGTGTATACATAAATGTGTATATGTATGTGTAGTTTGACCTAAGTGTAAGTAGAAGTAGCAAGACATACCTGAAATCTTGCATGTTTATGAGACAGAAAAAAGACACCAGCAATCCTACCATCATGTAAAACAAATACAGGCTATCGTTTTACACTCACTTGGCAGGACGGTAGTACCTCCCTGGGTGGTTGCTGCTACCAACTACTACCTACAATATATATATATATATATATATATATATATATATATATATATATATATATATATATATATATATATATATATAATATATCAGCATCACTGTATAAGACTCGTTAGCAACGTCTTTTCGTTGACAACTACGACGTGCTGTGCAAATTGACCAAAGTTATAACGTGAGTGTCTTGCGTTCTTGTTTCACGGTATTGCACGAGTGGCTTCTGCAGTGAAGGATTGCACAAGCCACTCGTGCCGAAATGTTTTTTTAATGTTTTGATCAGTGTACACATGTTTTATGACTACAATAAAATGTGAACGTCAGGTTTACACTTTCCTGCCTCTTTCAGTCTTCCTCGTAGTTGCTGCCTCTTACAGTCTTCCTCGTGGTTGCTGCCTCTTTCAGTCTTCCTCGTGGTTACTACCTCTTACAGTCTTCCTCGTGGTTACTACCTCTTACAGTCTTCCTCGTGGTTGCTGCCTCTTACAGTCTTCCTCGTGGTTGCTGCCTCTTACAGTCTTCCTATTGGTTGCTGCCTCTTACAGTCTTCCTCGTGGGTGCTACCTCTTACAGTCATCCTCATGGTTGCTGCCTCTTACAGTCCTCCTCGTGGTTGCTGCCTCTTACAGTCTTCCTCGTGGTTGCTGCCTCTTACAGTCTTCCTCGTGGTTGCTGCCTCTTACAGTCTTCATCGTGGTTGCTACCTCTTACAGTCTTCCTCGTGGTTGCTGCCTCTTACAGTCTTCCTCGTGGTTGCTGCCTCTTACAGTCTTCCTCGTGGTTGCTGCCTCTTACAGTCTTCCTCGTGGTTGCTGCCTCTTACAGTCTTCCTCGTGGTTGCTGCCTCTTACAGTCTTTCTCGTAGTTGCTGCCTCTTACAGTCTTCCTCGTGGTTGCTGCCTCTTACAGTCTTCCTCGTAGTTGCTGCCTCTTACAGTCTTCCTCGTGGTTACTGCCTCTTACAGTCTTCCTCGTGGTTGCTGCCTCTACAGTCTTCCTCGTAGTTGCTGCCTCTTACAGTCTTCCTCGTGGTTGCTGCCTCTTACAGTCTTCCTCGTAGTTGCTGCCTCTTACAGTCTTCCTCGTGGTTGCTGCCTCTTACAGTCTTCCTCGTGGTTGCTGCCTCTTACAGTCTTCCTCGTGGTTGCTGCCTCTTACAGTCTTCCTCGTGGTTGCTGCCTCTTACAGTCTTCCTCATGGGTGCTGCCTCTACAGTCTTCCTCGTGATTGCTGCCTCTACAGTCTTCCTCGTGATTGCTGCCTCTTACAGTCTTCCTCGTGGTTGCTGCCTCTTAAAGTCTTCCTCGTGGTTGCTGCCTCTTACAGTCTTTCTCGTAGTTGCTGCCTCTTACAGTCTTCCTCGTGGTTGCTGCCTCTTACAATCTTCCTCGTAGTTGCTGCCTCTTACAGTCTTCCTCGTGGTTGCTGCCTCTTACAGTCTTCCTCGTGGTTGCTGCCTCTTACAGTCTTCCTGTAGTTGCTGCCTCTACAGTCTTCCTCGTGGTTGCTGCCTCTACAGTCTTCCTCGTGGTTGCTGCCTCTTACAGTCTTCCTCGTAGTTGCTGCCTCTTACAGTCTTCCTCGTGGTTGCTGCCTCTTACAGTCTTCCTCGTAGTTGCTGCCTCTTACAGTCTTCCTCGTGGTTGCTGCCTCTTACAGTCTTCCTCGTAGTTGCTGCCTCTTACAGTCTTCCTCGTGGTTGCTGCCTCTTACAGTCTTCCTCGTGGTTGCTGCCTCTTACAGTCTTCCTCATGGGTGCTACCTCTTACAGTCTTCCTCGTGATTGCTGCCTCTTACAGTCTTCCTCGTATTTGCTGCCTCTTACAGTCTTCCTCGTGGTTGCTGCCTCTTACAGTCTTCCTCGTGGTTGCTGCCTCTTACAGTCTTCCTCGTGGTTGCTGCCTCTTACAGTCTTCCTCGTGGTTGCTGCCTCTTACAGTCTTCCTCGTGGTTACTACCTCTTACAGTCTTCCTCGTGGTTACTACCTCTTACAGTCTTCCTCGTGGTTACTACCTCTTACAGTCTTCCTCGTGGTTGCTGCCTCTTACAATCTTCCTTGTGGTTGTTGCCTCTTACAGTCTTCCTCGTGATTGCTGCCTCTTACAGTCTTCCTCATGGTTGCTGCCTCTTACAGTCTTCCTTCGTAGTTGCTGCCTCTTACAATCTTCCTCGTGGTTGCTGCCTCTTACAGTTTTCCTCGTAGTTGCTGCCTCTTACAATCTTCCTCGTAGTTGCTGCCTCTTACAGTCTTCCTCGTGGGTGCTGCCTCTTACAGTCTTCCTCGTGGGTGCTGCCTCTTACAGTCTTCCTCGTGATTGCTGCCTCTTACAGTCTTCCTCGTGATTGCTGCCTCTTACAGTCTTCCTCGTGATTGCTGTCTCTTACAGTCTTCCTCGTGATTGTTGCCTCTTACAGTCTTCCTCGTGATTGCTGCCTCTTACAGTCTTCCTCGTGGGTGCTGCCTCTTACAGTCTTCCTCGTGATTGCTGCCTCTTACAGTCTTCCTCGTGATTGCTGCCTCTTACAGTCTTCCTCGTGATTGCTGCCTCTTACAGTTTTCCTCGTAGTTGCTGCCTCTTACAATCTTCCTCGTAGTTGCTGCCTCTACAGTCTTCCTCGTGGGTGCTGCCTCTACAGTCTTCCTCGGGGTGCTGCCTCTACAGTCTTCCTCGTGATTGCTGCCTCTTACAGTCTTCCTCGTGATTGCTGCCTCTTACAGTCTTCCTCGTGATTGCTGCCTCTTACAGTCTTCCTCGTGATTGCTGCCTCTTACAGTCTTCCTCGTGATTGCTGCCTCTTACAGTCTTCCTCGTGGGTGCTGCCTCTTACAGTCTTCCTCGTGATTGCTGCCTCTTACAGTCTTCCTCGTGGGTGCTGCCTCTTACAGTCTTCCTCGTGATTGCTGCCTCTTACAGTCTTCCTCGTGATTGCTGCCTCGTACAGTCTTCCTCGTGATTGCTGCCTCTTACAGTTTTCCTCGTGATTGCTGCCTCTTACAGTCTTCATCGTGGTTGCTACCTCTTACAGTCTTCCTCGTGATTGCTGCCTCTTACAGTCTTCCTCGTGATTGCTGCCTCTTACAGTCTTCATCGTGGTTGCTACCTCTTACAGTCTTCCTCGTGATTGCTGCCTCTTACAGTCTTCCTCGTGATTGCTGCCTCTTACAGTCTTCCTCGTGATTGCTGCCTCTTACAGTCTTCCTTCGTGCCTTGTGTTTATTTAATATTTTATAAGCCCCTGAATACTTATACACGTAAAATGGTCCTCTTTCCATAATGAGGTGTGACCACAAGCTCCTTCCTTCCTGGTGTCCCGGTGTACCAAGACTGTTATGATGTCCCGGTGTACCAAGACTGTTATGATGTCCCGGTGTACCAAGACTGTTATGATGTCCCGGTGTACCAAGACTGTTATGATGTCCTGGTGTACCAAGACTGTTATGATGTCCCGGTGTACCAAGACTTACGATATCCCGGTGTACAAAGACTGTTATGATGTCCCGGTGTACCAAGACTTACGATATCCCGGTATACCAAGACTGTTATGATGTCCCGGTGTACCAAGACTGTTATGGTGTCCTGGTGTACCAAGACTGTTATGATGTCCCGGTGTACCAAGACTGTTATGGTGTCCTGGTGTACCAAGACTGTTATAGTGTCCCCGTGTACCAAGAGCTTTAGCTTTCCTGTTCTTCCAGAGAATTCACCGTAACCCCAGTGAATATATTTTGATTCAGAAATTCATCATATCCTGCCATTTCTTGAGACGAAACCTGATTGCCTTTCTAACCCGAGACGCTTTATTACCCCTACGGTCTTAGGGCTTTCCATGATAAAAGGCAGTCTTCTTTTTACCTCACGGCTTTCCCTCATTAGCCTGTCTCTCACCACTCCCCTTCCGAAAAATATTCAGAAAAGAATGTGCTAATATAAATTTTGAGCGAAATATCCCTCAGGAAATTTCTCACCCGGCATAATGAGTTTTGTTTTAATATTCTGCGGACTCCCGAGGCATCTGGTGCCTCTTAGAGAGGGTGAGTGCCAGTGGGTGCCGCCTTGATGTAACACTCCTTGATCATACGAGCATGGTGGCACTCTCAGCTACCTTGATGTTCTGAAATGTAATGACGAAGGTAGTTGGGGGAAGATTTATGTTACAGACACACACACACACACACACACACACACACACACACACACATAAGAGGATGTTGCTCTGACATCTGTGTGTCAGTGCACAACCTCGCCCGAGGTCACACCTGCATGTTAACTCAATCTGACAACTGCTCTAGACACGGACACATGTCTGTTGTTGTGTTGGAGAGGTCTGATGGATCAATAGTTGCTATGTTGGAGAGGTCTGATGGATCAATAATTGTTGTGTTGGAGAGGTCTGATGGATCAATAGTTGTTTGTGATGGAGAGGTTTGGTGGATCAGTAGTTGTTGTGTTGGAGAGGTCTGATGGATCAATAGTTGTTTGTGATGGAGAGGTCTGATGGATCAATAATTGTTGTGTTGGAGAGGTGTGATGGATCAGTAGTTGTTGTGTTGGAGAGGTCTGATGGATCAATAATTGTTGTGTTGGAGAGGTCTGATGGATCAATAGTTGCTGTGTTGGAGAGGTCTGATGGATCAATAATTGTTGTGTTGGAGAGGTGTGATGGATCAGTAGTTGTTGTGTTGGAGAGGTCTGATGGATCAATAATTGTTGTGTTGGAGAGGTCTGATGGATCAATAATTGTTGTGTTGGAGAGGTGTGATGGATCAGTAGTTGTTGTGTTGGAGAGGTCTGATGGATCAATAATTGTTGTGTTGGAGAGGTCTGATGGATCAATAATTGTTGTGTTGGAGAGGTCTGATGGATCAATAGTTGCTGTGTTGGAGAGGTCTGATGGATCAATAGTTGCTGTGTTGGAGAGGTCTGATGGATCAATAATTGTTGTGTTGGAGAGGTGTGATGGATCAGTAGTTGTTGTGTTGGAGAGGTCTGATGAATCAGTAGTTGTTTGTGATGGAGAGGTGTGATGGAAGCTAGGATGGCAAACAGTGACTGAATCTTGTGATGTTGTATGGTTGCACAGGTTAACTTACATTTGCACAAAAAACTATGCAACAATCTCATAAATAACGCAAATAAAAATCCGCAAATGTACACAACAGTAAGGTTCCGCTTTATGAGAACAAAATTTACGTGAAAATGTAAGGATAAGCCCTGGCAGTCCGCCTTGAGCTTGTAATCTCGCGCTATATACATATATATACACTCTCGTGGCACTCGCAGTGTTTCTAAACGGAAAACTGGCACACCTTGGTTGATTACGTGTGGTCCTTCCATGAAGCATTATTATTATTATTATTGTAATTATTATTATTATTATTATTATTATTATTATTAATTATCATTATTATTGTAAATATCATTATTATTGTTGTAAATATTAATTATTATTATTATTATTATTATTATTATGTTTCCTGGTGAGCATTAAAGCTTTTTTCATGGCCTATAGAATGAGATTTAATCAGATTTGATCCCATTTCTGTATAACGAGCAGCTGTTAGCTAGTTTGCTTGATTCATTACCTAAAGTCATCCAAGATACCTGTAAGTCACCGCGTGGAGGTGACTGATCTTGCAAGCAGACGAAATGTTGCAGCCTCGTTGCAACACAGCGAATGTGAAGCTCTCACGTCACAGAATTACATGATACTTAATTGGCACTCTCACGCCAGGAGAGTTCACTTGGGAGAACAAGAGTATTTGGTGAGAGAGAGAGAGAGAGAGAGAGAGAGAGAGAGAGAGAGAGAGAGAGAGAGAGAGAGAGAGAGAGAGAGAGGTAAACTGACAAGTAAGGAAGAAAGGAACTGAAAAAAATACCAGAGTGCTTGGGAGTAAAAGGGCATTCATCACTGTGCAGTAGAAAATGTCTTGCCAAATCAGCCACCAAAAAATTAACTCTTATCATCGCATCCCCAAAGAAAAAAAGAACTCACAGGGACACAACAAATAATTACAAACGTGGTCAAGAATCGTCAAATAATTTAAAACAGATGATATTAAAACAAACATTTAGAGGCTTCTTCAGGGACCCGGAAGACTGGAAGAAAACTAAGCAACAGGGCGGGAAGAAGTTAGGAATTACAGTAAGGAAAGTGAGGCAAGTTAGAGTGAGAGATGGGAAGAATAACTCACAATCAGGTGGGTAGGGATAGGTACACAGATCTGGTCCTCAGTTTAGAGAGAACTGCTTGATAGTGATAACTCTTTGGTAAAGAGGAGAGTGCAATACACACGTCGTGGAGAGCTCTGTGTAACTTGTTGCTAATATAAAGAGTCGCACACTTCACAAAGACATACAGATGTATGTGGCAGATGTCTGGTGTAGAGCGCAGAGAAGAGGGGAGATGGTAGGAAGAGTGGGGAGGAGGAGAGGAAAGATGGTAGGAGTGGCGAGGAGGGGAGGAGGAGAGGAGAGATGGTAGGAGTGGAGAGGAGGGGAGGAGAGATGGTAGGAGTGGAGAGGAGGGGAGGAGAGATGGTAGGAGGAGTGGCGAGGAGGGGAGGAGGAGAGGAGAGATGGTAGGAGTGGAGAGGAGGGGAGGAGAGATGGTAGGAGTGGCGAGGAGAGGAGGAGGAGAGGAGAGATGGTAGGAGTGGAGAGGAGGGGAGGAGAGATGGAGGAGGAGGGGAGGAGGAGGAGGAGGAGAGAGAGAGATGGTAGGAGTGGAGAGGAGGGGAGGAGAGATGGTGGAGGAGTGGAGAGGAGGGAGGAGAGATGGTAGGAGGAGTGGAGGGAGAGGATGAGAGGAGGATGGTAGGAAGAGGAGGGGGAGGAGAGAGTGAAGAGGAGAGGAGGTAAAGAGTGGAGAGGAGAGAGGATGAGAGGTTGATGGGAGAGAGGGGAAACAGGGGAGGGGTAACTATGAAATTTTCAGTGGTGACCGGAGGAGTGTCCCACAGGTGCGCCACAGGTGCTCCACAGGTGCGCCACAGGTGCTCAACAGGTCATGAAGGACCCCTGCCTATACCTCTGTGATCATATATTTGTGGTTGCAGGGGTCACGTCTCAGCTCCAGGCCCTGCCTCTTAAATTACCCCTTTCTTGACTTATCCCCTTCTAGCCTCTTGGGTCACATCACACCTCTTCTTAAAACTGTGTATGAAGCTTACATCCACTGCCTCATTGGCAAGGTTATTCTTCTTTCTTACCTGACTCACTAGATAATATACGATAGTCCTGAATCTAGATAAAAGTTCTCAGCAAATAGCCTCAGTGTGATTTTACAGGTCCTCTCCTTCCAGTAATTATCTAATCAACAGAAGAGACAGTTTCTTTTTAACCACCAGAGGAGAACGTATTTACCTTAACAACAGAAGAGAAAATATCTAGCCAATAAGTAGAGGAGATAGTATTCCTCTTGCCAAAAGAAGAGACAGTGTTTACATAATCAGTAGAGTAGAAGAGACAGCGGGAGAAAGGACAGTTTCTCCTGCAATCAGTAGAATAAACATTATCTACCTAACCAGTAGAAGAGAACGTTAAACGATAGAATTGGGACCGTATCTCTGATCAACTGAAGAGGGTATCATCCTGCTCATTTAAATTCCTTCGTTTGTTTTTTTTCTCAACACTGTGGGAATGAGATAGTCAGGTGGACAGGACATCAGGCAACCTCATTCGCAAGTAACAGTCAGTAAACACAGTCTTAACACAAGCACACAGCCATTCAAGGTAGGTTATGCCTTGGTGCTGGTGAACGGGTCTTAACCCTTACGAGAGTACGAAAGTATAGTGGTACCAACACTCTTATATGGGTGTGAAGCATGGGTTGTAAATGTTGTAGAGAGGAGGCGGCTGGAGGCAGTGGAGATGTCCTGTCTAAGGGCGATGTGTGGTGTAAATATTATGCAGAGAATTCGGAGTGTGGAAATTAGGAGGTGTGGAGTTACTAAAAGTATTAGTCAGAGGGCTGAAGAGGGGTTGTTGAGGTGGTTTGGTCATTTAGAGAGAATGGATCAAAGTAGAATGACTTGGAGAGCGTATAAATCTGTGGGGAAAGGAAGGTGGGGTAGGGGTCGTCCTCGAAAAGGTTGGAGGGAGGGGGTAAAGGAGGTTTTGTGGGCGAGGGCTTGGACTTCCAGCAAGCGTGCGTGAGCGTGTTGGATAGGAGTGAATGGAGACGAATGTTTTTTTGTGACGAGGTGTTGGAGTATGAGCAGGGTAATATTTAGTGAAGGGATTAGCCGGTTAGCCAGAAATGGGAAGTACAATGCCTGAACTTTGAAGGAGGAGTTTGGGATATTGGAAGTTTGGAGGGTCTTCTAAACTGACATATCTGAGCGACTTTGCAAAGACAGTGATTATGTATGAGTGAGGTGAAAGTGCTGAATGATGATGAAAGTATTTTCTTTCTTTTTGGGTCACCCTGCCTTGGTGGGAAACGGCGTATGTGTTAAAAAAACATAATGATGATGATGATGATGATGATAATAATAATAATAATAATAATAATAATAATAATAATAATAATAATAATAATAATAATCAGAAGAAAAGTTGAAAGTTCTACCCTTGAATTGGCCTGTTAGTGCTGCTTCTGGTTTTCGTTTTATTGACAAGCTCGAAATTTTAACGAGGAAGCTTAATGACTCGTTTGTCCGTATGGGGTCAGTCATGATTGACGGTGAACCGGGAAACCAGGCGAGGCAGTGGCACCGTGTGGGATGGAGGCAGTGCCACTCACTGTGACGAAGACAGTGTCACTCAGTGTGACAAAAGCAGTGTCACTCAGTGTAACGAAGGCAGTGTCACTCAGTGTAACTAAGGTAGTGTCACTCAGTGGAACTAAGGTAGTGTCACTCAGTGTAACGAAGGCAGTGTCACTCAGTGTAACTAAGGTAGTGTCACTCAGTGTAACGAAGGCAGTGTCACTCAGTGTAACTAAGGCAGTGTCACTCAATGTAACGGAGGCAGTGTAACGAAGGCAGTGTCACTAAATGTAACGAAGGCAGTGTCACTCAGTGTAACTAAGGCAGTGTCACTCAATGTAACGGAGGCAGTGTAACGAAGGCAGTGTCACTCAGTGTAACGAAGGCAGTGTCACTCAGTGTAACTAGTAGTGTCCTCAGTGAACAAGGCAGTGTCACTCAGTGTAACTAGGTAGTGTCACTCAGTGTAACGAAGGCAGTGTCACTCAGTGTAACTAGCAGTGCCCAATGTAACGAGGATGTACACAGTGTCCGTTAGCCTCTACAGATGAATCAAGAGTGTTCTCTAACTAGCCTGAGCTGATTATTGATCCTAGACTCTTCCCCCGAGCTGGGGGAAGAGTCTAGGATCCTCCCACTCATACATTTGTCTAATCTCTTTTTAAAACTACCAACTACCCAACGCGGAAGACTGTTCCAAGCATCGACAACTCTGTTTGAAACCCAGTGCTTACCTACGTCCTTACTAAATCTAAACTGATCTAATTTAAATCCTTTGTTTCTGGTTCTCACTTGAATAAAACCTGACTGATCCACTACTAACGAGTGGCTGCGGTGAAAGAGTTTGGGATTAAAAACGTCGCCTCTCAACAATAGAGCGCCTCAAGACGCCGAGAGCGGATTACCCTGCCGGAAACAATTTAATATTTTTTCACCTGCCTCAGCGTCATGAAGTTAGTCATAATTAAACCAGAAATATTAGGTTATATTGTTTAAAAGAGGAATATAGACTTTAAGAAACTCCAGGCTGAGATTATATCACACTGGCCCCTATAATACACACACATGTGGAATATTTTATGACACTCATTTGTTGGTTAGTGGAGGATCGAAGGTGAGGTGGAATGTTGGGTAGTAGAGGATCGAAGGTGAGGTGGAATGTTGGGTAGTGGAGGATCGAAGGTGAGGTGGAATGTTGGTAGTGGAGATCGAAGGTGAGGTGGAATGTTGGGTAGTGGAGGATCGAAGGTGAGGTGGAATGTTGGGTAGTGAGGATCGAAGGTGAGGTGGAATGTTGGGTAGTGGAGGATCGAAGGTGAGGTGGAATGTTGGTTAGTGGAGGATCGAAGGTGAGGTGGAATGTTGGGTTGTGGAGGATCGAAAGTGAGGTGGAATGTTGGTTAGTGGAGGATCGAAGGTGAGGTGGAATGTTGGGTAGTGGAGGATCGAAGGTGAGGTGGAATGTTGGGTAGTGGAGGATCGAAGGTGAGGTGGAATGTTGGCTAGTGGAGGATCGAAGGTGAGGTGGAATGTTGGTTAGTGGAGGATCGAAGGTGAGGTGGAATGTTGGCTAGTGGAGGATCGAAGGTGAGGTGGAATGTTGGGTAGTGGAGGATCGAAGGTGAGGTGGAATGTTGGGTAGTGGAGGATCGAAGGTGAGGTGGAATGTTGGGTAGTGGAGGATCGAAGGTGAGGTGGAATGTTGGGTAGTGGAGTATCGAAGGTGAGGTGGAATGTTGGTTAGTGGAGGATCGAAGGTGAGGTGGAATGTTGGGTAGTGGAGGATCGAAGGTGAGGTGGAATGTTGGGTAGTGGAGGATCGAAGGTGAGGTGGAATGTTGGCTAGTGGAGGATCGAAGGTGAGGTGGAATGTTGGGTAGTGGAGGATCGAAGGTGAGGTGGAATGTTGGTTAGTGGAGGATCGAAGGTGAGGTGGAATGTTGGGTAGTGGAGGATCGAAGGTGAGGTGGAATGTTGGGTAGTGGAGGATCGAAGGTGAGGTGGAATGTTGGCTAGTGGAGGATCGAAGGTGAGGTGGAATGTTGGCTAGTGGAGGATCGAAGGTGAGGTGGAATGTTGGTTAGTGGAGGATCGAAGGTGAGGTGGAATGTTGGGTAGTGGAGGATCGAAGGTGAGGTGGAATGTTGGGTAGTGGAGGATCGAAGGTGAGGTGGAATATCTGGAGATTTTCCACCTCACCTTCCACAGTATTTAAGACTACATTCTCATGTTTCAGCTTCATATTCTTCCAGACCATGAAGTTGAACTCTTCTCCATCCTGAGGGACTGACCACCTCAATGCTATTTCTAAAAAGTCGATGGACTAATTACATCATCTACTTTTCACTTCTACACTTGCTGACTCTGAATTTGACTGAAGAAGCCTACTGTGTGGGCGAAACGTTTCAACAATAAAGACACCCAACTTTTGCAGATATATATTGATCATCAACTTGTGGGTATTTTATACAATTTTCATTATATGTTGGGTCGAATTGGAAAATTAGGTGGGTGGGAATGGTTGGTTTTGAGAAAGACCTGCCTTGTATGGGCCAGTAGGCCTGCTGCAGTGCTCCTCCAGTCTTATGTTCTTGCGTTTTAATGATTGTTCAGAGCGAGACTGGTCAAACTTTCTGAGAGTGAAGAGAACAGAGGTGGCGAAACTGATCCCACTAATAGAAAATTAGAAAGAATAAATATACAATTCTTCTTGTTATATTTTTTTCAACATTGCAAGACTTGCACATGAATGGTAGACAATACCGATAAGATGAAAATTAGACACATGTGCAACATCTAGGTATCTTTATTGTAGACGTTTCGCTATCCAGTGGCTTTATCAATACAACTACAAAGATATAATTGGAAGACAGTAGAACTATATACAAAAGATGGCGAAACGTCTAAAATAAAGATACCCAGATATTGCATATGTGTCTAATTTTCGTTTCAAGACGTAGAAGAAATGTGACTCAGTCCTCAAAAAGGTTATTTACGAATGTCCTGCTCTCTGTAAGACTATCGCAAACTTGAATTACAAATTTGACACATTATAACTCAATTGATGACAAGAATTTAATGGAAAATGCATAACTTCAATTCCAGAGAAATACCACAGGGAGAATTAAATAGAATAACAAAATTTGATCATCTTCGTTTATCAACAATCAATCTCTGAGGATGTGCGCATGAATAGGCGAAAGCGACCAGGGATTTATATTTAGATTTTTCTCACTGCTATATTTTACAGAAAAAGGTAAATAATGTTCCATGTGTGTGTGTACCTCGACTAACCTGTCAAAAAACTTGACACGTTTTTACTAACAAATGATGTTGCATGGGAAGGCAGAGTCTTGCAGCTAATTAGCGTCATAACAACGAAGATTATAAAGTGGTAAACTCTGAATAATTGAAGCAGCTTGACCGTCTCTGATAATGAACCCTCGAAGCTCTGAACCTCTAACAATGTACTGAATCATCCCGTGTTGTACTTGTTTTGTGTACTCTCTGTCTCTGTCTCTCTCTCTCTCTCTCTCTCTCTCTCTCTCTCTCTTTTACACATATCAATTTTACAGGCTAAGAGTTCTTATTCTACCTCAGCTCATTTCGAAGCCGGCCTCTGTCTGAGGTAAACTACCATCCCCCAGGATGCCATCCACACCAGTCGACTATCACCCAGGTACCTACTTACTGCTGGGTGAACAGGGGCAGCAGGAGTATGGAAACATGCCCAACGTTTCCACCGGTGCCGGGGATCGAACCATGGAACACTGAGTGTGTGAGCTGAGCCTCCCTTCCTCAATCATCAAGCCGAGAGGAAAATAATTTCTGGCAAAAAAAATGCCAACACACAATTATTCAAGTTATGCAATGTTCATAAATGTTCATCAAGGTTGATGGTGTGAGTGTTGAGTGGGATAACCTCAGCAGGTTACGCTCCACACCACTCCATTGTTATCATACCATATATTATACGTGGCTGGTTAAACACAATGATACAGTTGTGGAAGATGTTATGATGATTTGTGGTGTTGGAGGTGAGGGTTTGGGAGTGGGGAGTTACTGGAGTGGGAAGAGGGAGTTACTGGAGTGGAGGAAGATTTACGGACTTGAGAGTGAAGTTATGGATGCGGGGATAAAGTCACGGGCGTGGGAGGAAGGAGTTACGAACATGGGAGCAAGGAGTTACGGGCGTGGGAGCAGGGAGTCACGGGCGCGGGAGCAAGGAGTTACGGGCGTGGGAGCAGGGAGTCACGGGCGCGGGAGGAAGGAGTTACGGGCGTGGGAGGAAGGAATTACGGGCGTGGGGGCAGGGAGTTACATGCGCAGGAGCATTTTGTTACGAGTGCGGGAGCCGGAAGCAAAGTTAGCGTGAGAGACAGAGGACGCCGTCGCGGGAGCAAAGTTACTTACCGTGTTATTATTATTATTATAAAACTAAGCGTTAAACCCACAAGGGTCGTACAGATTACGTACTGTATGCAGAAAAAAAGTAATAATACCGAAGGTCAGGATGAACTAGACAATGTTCATCATGTTCAAAAAATCACTTTGTCTACCAGTTAACAGGCGCCTCCTTCATCACTTTGGTGTGTCAGACTGACTCGCTACTCGCATATTTTTCTTTTCCTCTCTGGCAAACTGCGTTTCAAAGTGTATATTTGATTACCATGTGATTAAAAATATTTTTCCCTTTGTCCCCTGCAGTTAGTGTGCGAGAAAACTGCTGCTACACACAGAGATAACAGTAACAGAAGCATAATTTCAAGCCTGCAACTGCAAATATGAACATTTGTGTTGAAGACATTTTCCCTTCCCTCCCTCATCCCTTTGTCCTTGCAACTACAGGCACCAAAAACTGGAGCAACACGGTGATGACAAAGGCACAAAAGGGGCAGCAAAAAACGGAAGCTGGCATACACTTGGGAAGGGAACCCCGTAAGTCGGTACGACCTGGAACCCGATAGCTGGCGGCCGGTGTGTTGGTTGTGTCAGTCGGCCGCCAGCCAGCGCCCGGTAAGAACGGTTTCTCAACGCTCTCTCACCATCCTCCCCCTTCCACCATCACCTTCAACGTATCTAAATTAAACACCTGGACATCTTGTCAGCGACAGTATTGCGGGTTGCAGCCTCTATGTTAGCAGAGTATCCAAGCCACGCATTAACAATAAAAGAATCGGTGATTTTAAGTTGGATTTTCGTAGTTTTATATATCTTCCTGCGTTAAAGATCTCCGGGACAATTAATTAAAACAAATGTGAAACTGTGTTTCTGTGATATTCTAAAATGTTCATCAGCGTTTTGTTCAAACAGTTTGTTCCTCTAATCATGCTATTTAAGACATCATACAAAAATACAATGCTGTATAAGGGCCCTGGTAGGCATAACACTGTATATTGCATAGTACCAAGAAAATACCAGCTTCGCCACACCGTTGGATAATATATATGACGTTAATAAGATCTCAAGCTTGGATAATTCGTGACAAACGATGTCTATGGAATATATCTCAAAATCGGTCGGGTTAAACACAATGCCTGAGCGAGGGCCACTGTGGTGATTAACCACCAGCCTGGCACCACGGCCCCAGAGTGCCAAACTGGAAGTACCAGAGGTTATAGCGACGGAAGCGGGAAGTGGTGGCAGCAGTGAAAAGTGTTGGCAGTAGTGACAGGTGTTGGCTGTAGTGACAGGTGGTGGCTGTAGTGACAGGTGGTGGCTGTAGTGACTGACAGAAGTGACAAGTGTTAGCAAATATTGGCAGCAGTGGTAAGTGGAAGAAACAGTAACAAAAAGTGTCAGCACTAATACCACCGGACAAAAACATACTCGTTAGCCATTTCCACGACATCGCAGAAAACGACCTTGGGAAACGTAAAAAAAAAAAAACAGAGAGAGAGACGTCGCTCTTGAAGAGGACAAAATAAGACTCACCATTCGACAGAGGCGAACGAGACGAGTATCCTCACCAGGCAGTTGGAAGCTCCACGCACCGAGTGCACTCACCTACTGCTTCCTATTCTCTTTGCTGCTGAAAGTGCCGCGAGATGGTGCTTTAGCGACGTTACCATTCTTGAGATCACCAGGAAAAATTAATCTCCCACCTTCGCCTCCGCATCCTGGAGAAAGGTAACGTTATTTATGCTTCACACACACACACACACACACACACACACCCCGATGGCATGGTGGCTAGCGCTCTTGCTTCACGCACGGAGGGCCCGGGTTCAATTCCCGGCGGGGCCGAAACATTTCGAAGTGTTTCGTTACACACACACATATATACAACAGGCCTAGTGTCTAATCGACATGTGCCTAGGACAAAATGGTAACTAACTAACTAACACACATACACACACACACACATAGGCGGGGCCAGGAGCTATGAATCGACCCCTGCAACCACAACTAGGTGAGTACACACACACACAATGGAAGAGAGGGAAACAGGAAACTAAAATAAAGACCTTTTAGTAAGATCAGACATTTAAAAACCAGCACCGAAGCGTGCAAAAAAAAAGGGAATTAAAAGGGTTATTCGTGGCAGCAACAGATGGGCGCTGCCCGTGTTAGTCAATAAGGCTAAAACCGAATGGAATAAACTTGCAACAATTGTGAAGGGTCTGGCAAGCGTATGAGAGGTTTAATGTAAAAACAAAAATAAGTTGGAGTGCAGGGAAGTAAATGACCACGAAGGGAATTACAAAGGAAGAGAAAGCAAGAGAATGATAAGATAATCTGAAGACATAATGGAGGAAGGAGAAGGCGGGATCACCTAGAGTGTTGTGGGTTAAGATGCTACATGACTCAGTGACCACCAAGAATGATGCTGACCTCGCTGTTAGTGGAGAGAGAGAGAGAGAGAGAGAGAGAGAGAGAGAGAGAGAGAGAGAGAGAGAGAGAGAGAGAGAGAGAGAGAGAGAAATATATATTTTCCTATATAAATATATTTGAAGGCAACAAGTGTGCAAATTCTCGATTCCCTGCAAAATACAGTTCATCCTAGACATTAATTTTATTGCTGGCAGTAAAGGGGTGCCGCCTCACCCTTGACACTTGTGGCATTGTTCATCCTGTCAAATTATGATAAAATAATATAAAAAAAACACAATAGCATCACTTCAAGGGGGAAAAAAGGAGGTGAAATGCAAATATAATAATCTCTTTGACGCAAGGTAATTCAATTCAAAACTGAATTACCTTGTTGCAGTCCTCTCCTCTGCTGCTCATCCCAATTTACACAAAGTGGTCATAATTAATCCTCTGAACAACTGTGTTGAACAGAACTATCAAGGTTGATTTACAGATTAACAAAGCCTCAGAGTTTTAAAGAGAATACCAAAACCTGAATAACGTAATGTATCGCAATAGAGACACTAATAATGCATCCTGTTTAGCATTTTCACATGTCCTTTATATATATATATATATATATATATATATATATATATATATATATATATATATATATATGTCGTGCCGATTAGGTAAAACTGGTCAATTAGCAAGAACTCATTTAAAATTAAATCCTTTCTAAAATTTTCTCTTATACGTTTAAAGATATATTTTTTTCATTTATGTTAATGTAAAAATTTATAATTTTGTACCAAGAGAAACTTTGAAAACCTACCTAACCTTATTACAACAAGCGCAATTTAATTTAGCCTAACCCAACTAAATATATTTTAGATACGTTAACATTAATTTAATAATAAACAAACACAATGAAATATATTTTTTTCGTTAGGTTCAGAATGATTTTGGCGAAATTATTGCATACACAAATTTTCACTTGTCTTATATGGCAAGATGAGCGTTGCTATTTAAGCCAAAATCGCAAGTTTTACCTAATCGGCACCACTATATATATATATATATATATATATATATATATATATATATATATATATATATATATATATATATATATAAAGCTGGAGGCAGTGGAGATGTCATGTCTGAGGTCAATGTGTGGTGTGAATATAATGCAGAGAATTCGGAGTTTGGAAATTAGGAGGAGGTGCGGGATTACCAAAACTATTATCCAGAGAGCTGAGGAGGGGTTGTTGAGGTGGTTCGGACATGTAGAGAGAATGGAACGAGACAGAATGACTTCGAGAGTGTATAAATCTGTAGTGGAGGGAAGGCGGGGTAGGGGTCGGCCCTAGGAAAGGTTGGAGAGAGGGGGTAAAGGTTTTGTGTGCGAGGGGCTTGGACTTCCAGCAAGCATGTGTGAGCGTATTTGATAGGAGTGAATGAAGACAAATGGTTTTTAATACTTGACGCGCTGTTGGAGTGTGAGTAAAGTAACATTTATGAAGGGATTCAGGGAAACCGGCAGGCCGGACTTGAGTCCTGGAGATGGGAAGTACAGTGTCTGCACTCTGAAGGAGGGGTGTTAATGTTGCAATTTTATAACTGTAGTGTAAAGCACCCCTCTGGCAAGACAGTGATGGAGTGAATGATGATGAAAGTTTTTCTTTTCGGGCCACCCTGCCTTGGTGGGGAAACGGCCGATGTGTTAATAAAATAAAATATATATATATATATATATATATATATATATATATATATATATATATATATATATATATATATATATATATATATATGTCGTGCCGATTAGGTAAAACTTGCGATTTTGGCTTAAATAGCAACACTCTTCTTGCCATATAAGACAAGCGAAAATTTGTGTATGCAATAATTTCGCAAAAATCATTCTGAACCTAACGAAAAAAATATATTTCATTGTGTTTGTTTATTATTAAATTAATGTTAACGTATCTAAAATATATTTAGATGGGTTAGGCTAAATTAAATTGTGCTTGTTGTAATAAGGTTAGGTAGGTTTTCAAAGTTTCTCTTGGTACAAAATTATAAATTTTTACATTAACATAAATGAAAAAAAATATCTTTAAACGTATAAGAGAAAATTTTGGAACAGACTTAATTTTAAATGAGTTCTTGCTAATTGACCAGTTTTACCTAATTGTGGTTGCAGGGGTCGAGACTCAGCTCCTGGCCCCGCCTCTTCGCTGTCCGCTACTGGGTCTCTGCTCTCCCTGCTCCATGAGCTTTATCATACCTCTATGTATGGTTCCTGTGTGTGTGTGTGTGTGTGTGTGTCTGTGTCTGTGTACTCACCTATTTGTGATTGCTGCTGTCGATTCACAGCTCCAGGCTTCACCTCTTCGTTGGTCGCTACTAGGTCCACTCCCTGCTTCAAGAGCTTTATCGTACCTCTTCTTAAAATTATTTACAGATACTGCCTTCATTGTTCCATTTTATGACAACTCTATGGTTGAAGAAATACTTTCTAATATCCTTGTGATTCATCTGGGTTTTCAACTTCCAGTTATGACCCCTTGTTGCTGTGTCCCATCTCTGAAATATTCTGTCCCTATCCACCTTGCCAATTCTTCTCAGTATTTAATATGTCGTTATCATGTCCCCTCTATCCCTCCTGCCCTCCAGTGTCGTCAGGTTAATTTCCCTTAACTTCACCTCGTAGCGCATGCACCTTGGCTCCGGCACTAGTCTTGTTGCAAACCTTTGCACTTTCTCTGATTTCCTGACGTGTTTGACCAGATGTGGGTTGCATACTGGTGCTGCATACTCCAGTATAGGCCTGACGAACACGGTGTACAGTGTCTTGAATGACTCGTTACTTAGCTGCCGAAAAGCTATTCTTAGGTTTGTCAGGCACACATGTGCTGCAGCCGTTATTTGGTTGATGTGAGCCTCAGGAGATGTGCTCGGTATGATCCTCACCCCAAGATCCTTTTCCTTGAATGAGTTTTGCAGCCTTTGACCTCCTAGGCTATACCCCGTCTGCGATCTTCTTTGTCCTTTTCCAGTTTTCTTGACTTTGTACTAGGTGGGGTTAAACTCCAGAAGCCAGTTGTAGGACCAGGCTTGCAGCCTGTCAAGATCTCCTGTAGGCTTACCTGATCCCTGTCCACTTGTATTCTCCTCATTAGGTTCACATCGTCTGTCAACAGGGACACCTCAGAATCTATCCCTTCTGTCATGTCATTCACACATACTAGAAACAACACCGGACCTAGGACTGACCCTTGCGGAACCCCACCCAACACATGCACCCATTCTGACACCTCGTGTTTGTGTGTGTGTGTGTGTGTTAATGGCTGCTTGTCTACCTCTTACTGATCTTTTTGATGATGTTCATCAATCAAATGTAAATAAAAATAAGACCATAACCTGACTCACCATCAGACTGAGTATCAATGACATCACTGTTTTTTCACCGGCCTCTAAAGCATTAAAAAAACATAATTTCAGAGTTCGCTTCCATAAAACAAGCATAAACCTAATTTCGATTTTTACCAGTACTACAAGCAGCATTAATATTGTGTGCATTAGTCTGAATATTCTGTTTTGAGTTTTATTTTTATGATAATCTTAATGATAGTCAGCGTTATATGTTTTAAAAAATCACACTATTAAAAAATGACGTTTGCGCAAGTGATTGAAATATATTTTTTAAAAGTTGTATAATGATTATTAAAAAGTCTCCCACACACTTTATATACAGGGAGAGGCGCATATCACCCTGCACAGGATATGTGCACCTGGAGGTCTATTATTCTCGACGTATATACTGAGTGTTTTTCTTTAATATCTACTTTAGAAATTGAAGTATCCTCATGTGGTGGCGAACAGGTTACGTGTGCAGCCTTAATGACCCTCGTGTAGCCCATAGCCTTTAAACCCCAATAACAAACGTAACCTCCCAGTGTTGAAAGACTGACAGGTATATATCTCACATTGTATGCATAGGGAGAGTTTAATCTAATATTTATTTCAAGGATAAAAAATATTCTTGCTTGCTGGTGTCCATGTGACGCCCAGCCCTAATAACCCTCATGCAGCCTATGGGATTAAACTGAACCAATTAGCCATCTCCCAGGGTATATACACCAAGAGGTGCATATCTCTCTGAGTATATACACTGATAGTTTACTTAATTCCTTATTTTATGAAGTGAAATATTGTTTAATGGAGGTGTGCAAGCTTAATATAATCGTAATGATTACTGCAAATATTCTGACCAGACAAACCACATCTCTCAGTGTATATATAAAACAAGTTTGCATTAATCCCAAAAATAGAGATTAAAATGTACTTGTTGTTTGGATACTAGTGAGTTGCAGCCTTCATGACCCACGTGCAGTTCATGAGTTCATGAGCACATGAGCTCAAAAAATTCGTTTCACAATGAGATATTTCTATCTCACTGTCATCACAGGTGCATTTTTCAGGTACATAACGAACGGCAAACGTAATTTTGGAAATATACAGAGTTTTGTATGTCTTGAAACTGTAAGATTTATTTACTGCAAATATATAATATCTGTAATTGAATGCAGCATTGTACGAGGGTCTTGTATTGACCGGAGTCAGATTCATACAATGTCTACACATACCAATATTTCCTAAACTTGCATCACATAGAAAATAAAGAAGTAGGTTCTATGAGATGCTGAGATATATCCTAGCTGCTGTGCTGCCTGAGGCTGGAAGATAAAGCATCACTCAGAACTTAGTGCTTCCGTCTTGGAAGAATGAGGAATCTTACGAATATATGTTGAAGTGTAATAGTGGAACACAGCAGGAGAGAGATTTGCCTCTCATTAGTGTACTCTCTCTAACAAATCCTCTCACTTGAAAGCGAAAATGTGAGTAGGAATGGTGCGTACTTAAACACACATATACAGACACACACCCACCTGCCCACACACACACACACAAACACACTCACACCCACCCACACACACACACACAAACACACTCACACCCACCCACACACACACACAAACACACTCACACCCACCCACACACACACACAAACAATAAAAAAAAGTTTTTTGTTTTTGGCTTACGGAAAATAAAATAACATCAAGAAGAGAGAATCAGCGGAGGACACATAAACGATATGACAAAATATCAGTATTCAAGTGCATATTGTGGGTTACAAGAAGGTTAGAATCTATTATTGAACAAAGAACACGCTGCTAAGAACAGCATTTACGCGGAAAAAGCATGGAGAAGAATAACTAAATAGGGCTGGAAACTTACAAGGAAGAAAAAATAATAGAACCAGAGGAACTATGACCTTTAGCTTTTAAAAGAACTTGCGGAAAAATTATACAGAAACTTTTATAGAATGTCAATACGAGAGGAACTGACACACAGATGCAAGATAGCGCACGTTGTGCTGATATATGAAAAGAAATAAGGAAAGATAAGACCTTGAAAATCATGGACAGCATCCCTTGACAAATGTTATGATAAGGATGTTTACAAAAGTTGAAAGATAAAATACTCAGAGAGCGAAAACTTACTAATTAGTTAGCAATTTGCTTTCCGATCTGCTAATTTATGCAAAGTATTTTAAAACTGTTAAACTATTACGTCAGAGTCACGGATGTTGGTGGAAAGAAATGGATGGATTGACTGTATTTATGTAGGCTTGAAAAAATAATAATACCTTTTCACCTTGAAAGACTAATTTAGAAATTGTAAGAGTTGATATATATATATATATATATATATATATATATATATATATATATATATATATATATATATATATATATATATATATATATATATATATATATATATATATATATATATATATATATAAATATTACAGTAGATGAGAGACTTTCTATTTGAGAAACAAATGCAAATATTTATGTGAGGAAGAAATGTCTTCGTGTGGGGGACGTCTTGAGTGCTACAAGGATCTGTACTTGCTACGATATTGTTTACAACTTGTGTAAACAACGTCGACATTGTTTACAACTTGAAGGAATAAAGATAATATGAATATGCAGCTCATTCCCCCAAAAAATCTTTAATAGAAAAACAATAAAAATCACGTAAATCACTATAAAGACAGAATAACTTGGTTCAGCGAGAAAAAATGAAGTGACAGATGGATGATTGAATTTATTGTAAATAAATGTCGAAAAATGCCATGTAATGGAAATGGAAGAAAGTGAAACCAGGCTACATGAAGAATAAAGACTGTGGCAAAATATTGAAAGTATCAGACTAGAAGAGAGAGATCCAGTTGTCGAAAAAAATATTGCCCTCGGAAGATGTTGTAAATAAAACTGTGAGAAACCCATACGCTATTCTGGCAAACTATAAAACAGGTTTTAAATATGTATGGAGAAAATGTAAATTAAGAAACATTTGCAATATATGTCAGGATGGAAAAAGGTCCAAAGAAAAGCTACAAAATGTCTATAGTACCAGAGATGAAGAAACGTTGCTAACGCAGAAGACGATAGAAGGAAAAATGAGATATGATAACCACATATAAGGTTATTAAAGGACGAAAGAACATGAAGAAATAGATAAAGGAGCCTTCTTAGTGCCTGCAACAAGGACAACAAGAAGCCATAGTTATAAATTGGAACCTAGGCGATGCAAGTTTATATATATATATATATATATATATATATATATATATATATATATATATATATATATATATATATATATATATATATAATATGTCGTGCCGATTAGGTAAAACTGGTCAATTAGCAAGAACTCATCTAAAATTAAGTCCTTTCTAAAATTTTCTCTTATACGTTTAAAGATATATTTTTTTCATTTATGTTAATGTAAGAATTTATAATTTTGTACCAAGAGAAACTTTGAAAACCTACCTAACCTTATTACAACAAGCGCAATTTAATTTAGCCTAACCCAACTAAATATATTTTAGATACGTTAACATTAATTTAATAATAAACAAACACAATGAAATATATTTTTTAGTTATGTTCAGAATGATTTTGGCGAAATTATTGCATACACAAATTTTCACTTGTCTTATATGGCAAGGTGAGCGTTGCTATTTAAGCCAAAATCGCAAGTTTTACCTAATCGGCACGATATATATATATATATATATATATATATATATATATATATATATATATATATATATATATATATATATATATATATATATATATGCAATACAATTGCAGAAAGGCTATCTTAAAAATGCAAGACAAGCCACGGGGGAATGGCTTGTCTTGCATTTTTAAGATCGCCTGTCTGCAATTGTATTGCTGTATATATATACATACATGCATACAGCTGTAGACTTCAATCAGCGACTTGTGCAAGAAATGTTCTGAATAACCAGTAGAGGATACAGAGATTTTTTTCAGTTGCTGTATATAAGAGCGTACAGAGTGAAAGTAACAGAGATCACAGTGATATTTCCTCTTTGTAAAGAACACTAATAATTATTTTTCCCAGCCTTTTAACTGACATGATGCTTGTTGTACAGGAAGTTAAATGTGTCGTTGACGAATGTGAGAGATCAGTGTGTGTCAGAGGGGAGAGATCACTGTGTGTTAGAGGGGATAGATCACTGTGTCAGAGGGGATAGATCACTGAGTGTCAGAGGGGAGAGATCACTGTGTGTCAAAGGGGAGAGATCACTGTGTGTCAAAGGGGAGAGATCACTGTGTGTCAGAGGGGAGAGATCACTGTGTGTCAGAGGGGAGAGATCACTGAGTATCAGAGGGGAGAGATCACTGTGTGTCAGAGGGGAGAGATCACTGTGTGTCAAAGGGGAGAGATCACTGTGTGTCAAAGGGGAGAGATCACTGTGTGTCAAAGGGGAGAGATCACTGTGTGTCAAAGGCGAGAGATCACTGTGTGTCAAAGGCGAGAGATCACTGTATGCCAAAGGGGAGAGATCACTGTGTGTCAAAGGGGAGAGATCACTGTGTGTCAAAGTGGAGAAATCCCTGTGAGTCAAAGGGGAGAGATTACTGTGTGTCAAAGGGGAGAGATCACTGTATGTCAAAGGGGAGAGATCACTGTGTGTCAAAGGGGAGAGATCACTGTGTGTCAAAGGGGAGAGATCACTGTGAGTCAAAGGGGAGAGATTACTTTGCATCAAAGGGGAGAGATCACTGTGTTCCAAAGGGGAGAGATCACTGTGTGCCAAAGGGGAGAGATCACTGTATGCCAAAGGGGAGAGATCACTGTGTGCCAAAGGGGAGAGATCACTGTGTGTCCAAGGGTAGAGATTACTTTGCATCAAAGGGGAGAGATCACTGTGTGTCAAAGGGGAGAGATCACTGTGTGTCCAAGGGGAGAGATCACTGTATGTCCAAGGGGAGAGATTACTTTGCATCAAAGGGGAGAGATCACTGTGGGTCAAAGGGCAGAGATTACTGAATAGTTCAAAGGGGAAAAAGCTGTCAGTCTGGATTATACTCAGGTTGTGTGTTCAAGATGACAGTTAATCTTTGGTAACACACTGCAAAGGTCTCCACCTCATGCCTCGACTACAAAGGCTATGCAGAAGATTAAAACGTTTACAAATGTTTACAAATTAAATTATGATGCATCAATCTCCAATCGCAAAGAGAATATTTGGTTCATGGAAAGTTTTGGAGGTCATTCCGTGCATGCCGAGGCTTACTGAAAAGTTCGCGGCCAAATCTGCAGAAGTTTATTCTGCGTAATTATAAAAAAAAACGTTTTTCACTTTGTCGGACTGAAATAAATTGGCCATTAATTCGAAACCATTGTCGGCCATTAGACTGAACTGGTCAGTCTCGTAGTATTTGTTATAACGATTTTTTTTATATTAAGTCAGCTTTCATTCTTCATCTTAAAGGGTATATGAATGTATTTCTTCTACAATGCAGCGTTTGTTAACCTGGAAGTCTGATGAGTGAGACACAAGTATAACACCTGAGTGAGACACAAGTATAACACCTGAGTGAGACACAAGTATAACACCTGAGTGAGACACAAGTATAACACCTGAGTGAGACACAAGTATAACACCTGAGTGAGACCAAGTATAACACCTGAGTGAGACACAAGTATAACACCTGAGTGAGACACAAGTATAACACCTGAGTGAGACACAAGTATAACACCTGAGTGAGACACAAGTATAACACCTGAGTGAGACACAAGTATAACACCTGAGTGAGACACAAGTATAACACCTGAGTGTCTTTCCTGATAGAGACGTCTTCCCAACCCTTGGCTTCTTCACTCCAAAAACTGATAATTAGTACTGAAGACGATCTCCAGTATATATCCTCTGTACCCACACACACACACACACACACACACACACACACACACACACACACACACACACACACCCAAACGCTTCCCCTGAACGTGTTTGCTTGGACTTCACCCTCTTTTCTGTTCATTGTAACACGAAAGGCCTAGTGCTATTATTCAACTCCTTCCTCCCATCGTGGTTGTTTTGCATCTTGTATCACTTGTTCGCTATATATATATATATATATATATATATATATATATATATATATATATATATATATTTATTTACATCATTTTTGTGCACAACATTATATGTTATTTATATATCATATCATTGTACAAGACTGTATTTAGACGTGAACTAACGAAGGTATTACAGCCTCACAATGTGAGGTTGCTCAGTAATGTTTCCTCTTTCCCTTACTGTATTATCATCTGTTTTCAGATAAAGATATTCAGGTGTTTCTCATGTTTCTAATTCCTCTTCTTGTCAGTACTGTATACCAACATTCACCTGTTCTATCATTCTGCCTCTCAACCAAGTCTTCAAATACACTCATGGCGACCTTGTGGCATTTTGTTAGAGAATTCTCTGTGGACCAGGAGAAAACCCAAGTTTTACTGGGAACCTCAAGACCCAACCAAACATCACGCTCTCTCCAACAAACACAAACAAACACTGCTCCTCCTTCGTCACGCTCCCCAGCACAATGTGAATGAGGTTACTGACTCTCTCTACTTCTTGAAACCAAGACCTCTTGTTTATCTCACTCTTCCTCTGAACACGGGAACGGTGCTCTCACTACTTTACTCTGTCATAACACGGAGAAAACAGGTTATTTAGGTGTCATGTCAGCTGCTGGTGACTGAAATAAGACATTTTCTTCATACAAACAAGATATAACGCCCAAAAAAATACAAACATATTTTTGAAACAATCATCCAAGAGTCTTTATATTATTACACAATTTTTTATTCTAAACAGGTTGCATGCAGTTTATAAATTCAATTGATTTTTTTCAAATTACTTTTCACCATTTTCTTCATTATTCTAGAGTGCCTTCTTAATTTAAAATTATATTTGATAAAGAGGTCTTATATTGGACACTCTCCTTAAGGGAACTGACCTGAAAACTCTGGTCTTCTGCAGTTGAAAAAAGTAATACTAGTGTGAGAGACATCAATACCTGAGAATATCATGGCTGGAATATCCATGAATATCCACCTCGATGGTCGTAGTGAGGCAATGTCGTCAATTGTAGCGATGGAACTGGAAGGCAAGAGAGGAGTGTGGCTTCCCTGAAAAGCAATTATCAACTTCACAGGAGCAGAGCAAGAGGCATTGTGGGAGGGTAATGATTTCTCATCTCTCTCTCTCTCTCTCTCTCTCTTAGAAAAAAAAACATCCACTAGTAAAATGTTCCCATAAGGAAAGCTGCAACAATTCCTCATTTTTTATTTCAAGACGCGATCGTTTCAACACTCATCTGTCTGATGTATTGTTCTGAACAAGAGGGTCACACCCGTGCTTGTTCTATTTCAAGATGAATATGTTGCACCAACAGGGATGTGTTGCATTAATTTGCATTAAGAAGGATGCGAGATATTAAGTAGGATGTGTTGCATCGAACAAGACTTCACATACCTCACAGAACAGTGCCAGTGCCAGAGACTTAAATATATACAAGGTATTTTAATCACGTCCAAAACTTGTTTCTCTGTCCAATGTTACAAGGGCGAGAGTCCTTGTTCGTCTGTATCCCGCATGACCCTAACTTCACTTCACCAGAATTTTTTCCTAACAAAAGTTAACTTCGCCTAGCTTAATGTAACATAATTTAATCTTGCCTAACTTCACCCATTCTAAAATGATATTTAATAACTTAATCTAGCCTAACTTAGCCTAATCAAACTTATCCGAAACTGAATTAACCTTAAAACACGAGACTTAATGTAAAGTGATCTAACTTAGTCTAATTGTACTTGACCTACTGTAGCCTAACTTAAGGTCTGCGGTTAAGGTAAATACAACTTTGTTTACTAGTCTACCTTGTCCTTCCTGGTCGTTACCGGCCGGGATGCAAGTTGTCACTGGTCGCAGTATTAGGTCGTCACTGGTAGTAGTGCCAGGTCGTCACTGGTCGTAGTGCCAGGTCGTCACTGATCGTAGTGCCAGGTCGTCACTTGTCGTAGTGCCAGGTCGTCACTGGTCGTAGTGCCAGGTTGTCACAGGTCGTAGTGCCAGGTTGTCACAGGTCGTAGTGCCAGGTTGTCTACCTCTGGAGAGAGGCAATATCACGAACCGGGTGCCTCATGGGGCGTTAACCCGAGGCACATGGTCGTCTCCCCAGAGCTTAGTAGCAATCTTCTCAGCTTCCAACACAGACACCACTAAAACCTTCCAACTCATTTTGAGATTGAAAAAAATGGACACTTGACTTGAAATATATATATATATATATATATAACTGTAAGCCTGCATCCTGGATGTTTATAATAAAAATAATAATAGTAATAATAATCCCGTTTGGGTGGGCAGAGCTAAGAGCACAATGATTTTATAGGCTAAATCTGTAATTGCATTATATTCACTTTTAAACCGTATGTTTCATCTTCTTAAATATTATATTTAAATACTGTAAATATATCTACTAATCATCTTGTATTCTTAGATAATTTTTGGGGGGGAATGGAAGTAGAGCTTCTGCCAGACATTCCTGGGAGCAGAAACACAGGGTATATACACCGAGAGGTATATGTCTTAGAGACTAGTGTCTTCTTCACTAGTGGAGAGCAGGTTACACGCAGCCGTGGTGACCCTCTCGTGGTCGACAGGCTATAAACACTCTCCCCATCTTGCCTCCCCCTATTAGCCAACACAGCAGTGGAAGTGGTGGTGCTGCCCCCACATTTCCTGCAGAAATGTCAAACACAGGAACTTTTGTGACCTTTGTAATTTTTGAAGCGAATGTTTGTAGCAGTAAAACATTCCTACCCCGGCAGGTGGAGGTGATTGTTTGCTTTGTCAGGTGTAAAGTGTATTGATTACACGAGGGTCATTAAGACTGCATTTGGCCTGTACATCCCCAGTTAAAAATATGTTTATCTCTCCAATAGAAATTGAAGCTAACTCGTAAGACATATACACAAAATATGTGCATCTCTCGGTGTATATGAACTGAGATAATATACATCTCTGTATATAATGAACGAGAATTGTATTTCTAGCTGTGGTAATAGGGAAAACGATTGGTTAGATTAAAGTCGAAGCAGACTATAGAGCTCTGTCACTTGAAAGATATATATATATATATATATATATATATATATATATATATATATATATATATATATATATATATATACATACACACACACAGGTAATTATGCGTTTGTGTGATCAACTTTAGGATCATGTTAGCACGCTAAGTGATGATATTAAGAGACCATGCTAAGTCATCACTCCAAGTAATTCATGTTAATGAAACATGGAGTTCGATTACCGTAGAGTTTAATACAGGACTGTTAGGTTGATCTGTGTTGTTACTCTCCCGGGTCTTGAACCTCTCCCAAGGTGCTAGTTCTTCTTACTCTCCCGGGTCTTGAACCTCTCCCAAGGTGCTAGTTCTTCTTACTCTCCCGGGTCTTGAACCTCTCCCAAGGTGCTAGTTCTTCTTACTCTCCCGGGTCTTGAACCTCTCCCAAGGTGCTAGTTCTTCTTACTCTCCCGGGTCTTGAACCTCTCCCAAGGTGCTAGTTCTTCTTACTCTCCCGGGTCTTTTAGCCTCTACCAAGACGCTGGCTTAACAAGACACAAGTGGGAGGAGACACAGCGACGGCTACTTTACATAATTCAATATGTTCGATAAATGGAATAGCATTTCCTCTCTCTCTCTCTCTCTGTCTTTGTCTGTCTGTATGCCTGTGTGTCTGTCTGTCTCTCTCTCTCTCTCTCTTGTTCCTGGGTAATGGGGAAACACAGTAGCTTTCACGAATTCAGTATTGTGTCTGGAATATAAAAAATCTTTCTTTTTATTTGTACAATAAACAAATAAAAAAACACACACACACACACACACACACATATTTTTTTTAAAAAAAAAATATATATATATATATATATATATATATATATATATATATATATATATATATATATATATATATATATAATAGAAGAATTCCAAGCGCTTTCGTGACTACTCACATTATCAAGGAACTATAAAAGGAAACGTGAGAAGAAGGCTTATAAAGAGGCAGAATACACCTCACAGTCACATCACACTAACAAAGACTACACCTCACAGTAGCGTAACATCTCACGACTCTGTGAAGAGGAACATAAGAAAGGACCTGAAACTCTTCCCAAGAATTAAGATTAGTCCAATTTATCATAAGAACATAAGAATGGAGGAACACTGCAGAAGGCCTACTGGCCCATACAAGGCAGGTCCATATCAAAACCACCACTACCTAAGAATTTATTCCCGTACTCACGACACCAATCAAACCCAGCCCCTCCCACTCATATATTTGTCCAATCTCTTTTTAAAGCCACCCAAGGTCCTAGCCTCTATCACAGTACTCGGAAGATTGTTCCACGCATCTACAACTCTGTTCGAAAACCAGTACTTGCCTATGTCCTTTCTAAATCTAAATTTATCCAATTTAAATCCGTTATTCCTGGTTCTTACTTGGTTCGATATCCTCAGTATTTTATTAATATCTCCTTTGTTTATGCCCATCATCCACTTGTACACCTCGATGATATCTCCCCTCATTCTACGTCTCTCCAGAGAGTGGAGATTCAACGCTCTAAGTCTATCTTCATACGGGAGATTTCTTATACTGTAAATCATTTTAGTCATTCTTCTTTGTATGTTCTCCAATGAATCTATATCCATCCTGTAGTAAGGAGACCAAAACTGAGCTGCATAATCCAAATGAGGTCTCACTAGTGATGTATAGAGCTGTAAAATAACTTTTGGACTTCTGTTGCTTATACTTCTTGAAATAAATCCTAGTAATCTGTTAGCCTTATTGCGCACACTTAGGCACTGTTGTCTTGGCTTTAGATTCCTGCTTACCATGACTCCCAAGTCTTTTTCACATTCTGTATGATCAAGCTCTACTTCACCTAGTTTATAAATTCGAGGGATATTTTCATTACCAAGGACTAGTACCTTACACTTGTCCACATTGAACTTCATCTGCCACTTTTGAGACCAAGACATTAATTTGTCCAAATCCTCCTGGAGTTCACTGGTATCCTCCTCAGAATGAATCATACGGCCGATTTTTGTATCATCAGCAAATTTACTCATGTCACTTGCAATTCCTTCATTAAGGTCATTTATGTAAATTATGAACAACAATGGGCCTAAAACTGATCCTTGTGGAACGCCACTAGTGACTAATCCCCATTCAGATTTGACCCCATTAATGTAAACTCTCTGCTTTCTATTGGTAAGCCATGCCTCTATCCATGCTAGAACTTTACCTCCTATACCATGAGCTGCCACCTTTCTTAAGAGTCTCTTGTGAGGTACTCTATCGAAGGCCTTACTGAAATCCAAGTAAACTATATCATATTCTTTATCACTGTCTACTGCCTCAAATGTTTTATTGAAAAACGTCAGTAAATTTGTTAGGCAGGAACGACCTCACGTGAACCCATGCTGAGATTCATTAATCAAATTATGTTCTTCAAGGTGACTTCTAATAATATCAGCTATAATTGATTCTAATAATTTGCCTACTATAGATGTGAGGCTTATTGGACGGTAATTTGATGGAATGGACTTATCCCCTGATTTGAATATAGGAACTACATTAGCTATCTTCCACATCTCTGGCACAATACCAGTTAGGTATAAATATAAACCAAAAGAAATATTCATATTATTTTCAAAACTGCTTTTAATGAAACATGATTCTATTATATTCCTCTCAACCACGGACTTGCTTGATACAACCTTTTCAGCATTTTGAAAATCAATTGGATGGTTAAAGTCTCTCACATGAATAAATAGAGCATTATAATCTTGTCCAGTTCTAATGCTATATTTATGTTGTTTTAATCTTAGTTCAAGACTTTTACCTGTTTGACCATAATAAACTTTATCGCATATTTTACAGGGAATCTTATAGACACATCCGTCAGCATTTTGGGGGGAATTTTTTATCAAAAGTCTTTTTACTGTATCAAGATTTTTAAATACAACTTTGATATTAAAATTCTTAAGAAAAGAAGGCATATCAACCAAGTTTTCATGGTAAGGGAGAACCAACATATTTTTGGTTGAATAAGGTTGGTTGTCCCTTTTTGGATTGTAAAAAGTATTTCTAGCTATTTTAAAAGATTTATCAATTATGTTTCTTGGGTATTTTAAATCATTAGCTATTTCATAAATTTTAGAGATTTCTTCATCTATGAACTCTGGACTAGAAATGCGTAAAGCTCTCAAAAACATAGAAGAGAAAACCGACACTTTAACTCTATCTTGATGTGAAGAGTAATAGTGTACATAGGAACAATTATTTGTAGGTTCCTATGTACACTATTACTCTTCACATCAAGATAGAGTTAAAGTGTCGGTTTTCTCTTCTATGTTTTTGAGAGCTTTACGCATTTCTAGTCCAGAGTTCATAGATGAACAATGGGCCTAAAACTGATCCTTGTGGAACGCCACTAGTGACTAATCCCCATTCAGATTTGACCCCATTAATGGAAACTCTCTGCTTTCTATTGGTAAGCCATGCCTCTATCCATGCAGGATGGCAGTACAGTATATCTGTGGGACTTGTGAAAAGGCTCTTGGGAAGAAATCCAGAATCACATGCAACCTTTGCTTTTCAAAACATCATGTCACATGTTCAAAAATTAACACAGTAACAAGAAGTGACATCCGTCTAGAAAGGTGTTTCTGGATCTGCAACAAGGATGTGGAACTATGGACAGATATCAGGAAAGCACTCAGGAGGCTAATAAACAATAAGCATGAAGAAAAAGAGGAACTATTGAATAGTCTCCCGGTATATATAGAACTTGGGAAGATAGGAAAGGGGTAAAGTATAACACACAGAATGACCAGTCTACAACGGGGAAAAAATAACCCG
>WNWK01002685.1:0-10000 GCA_009830355.1 Cherax destructor
AATATTCTGAGGAATTGTTAAAGGTTGATGAAGATAGTGAAGCTATGTTTTCGTGTATAGGGCAAGGAGGAATAACATCTTGTAGGAGTAAGGAAGAACCAGCCGTGAGTGTGGAAGTGCATGAGGCAGTGGGTAGAATAAAAGGGGGAGGGGGTAAAGCAGTTGGGATTGATGGGATAAGATAGAAATGTTAAAAAGCTGGTGGGGATTTAGTTTTGGAGTGGTTAGTGCTTTTATTTAATTAATGTAGGGAAGAGGGAAAGGTACCTAGGAATTGGCAGAGAGCATGCATAGTTCCTTTGTATAAGGCAAAGGGGACAAAACAGAGTGTAAAAATTAGAGGGAAGAAGTCTGTTGAGTATACCAGGTAAAGTGTATGGTAGAGTTATTATTGAAATAATTAAGAGTAAGATGAAGAGTAGGATAGCAGATGAACAAGGAGGCTTTAGGAAAGGTAGGGGTGTGTAGACCAAGTGTTTGCAGTGAAGCACATAGGTGAACAGTATTTAGATAAAGGTAAAGAAGTTTTTGTGGCATTTATGGATTTGGAAAAGGCGTTTGACAGGGTGGATAGGGAAGCAATGTGGCTGATGTTGCAAATGTATGAAATAGGAGGTAGGTTACTGAAAGCAGTGACGAGTTTTTACTAGGATAGTGAGGACCAGGTTAGAGTATGTAGGAGATAGGGAGATTATTTCTCAGTAAAACTAGGCCTTAGACAAGAATGTGTGATGTCGCAGTGGTTGTTCAAAATATTTATAGATGGAGTTGTAAGAGAAGTGAATGCTCGGGTGTTGGCAAGAGGTGTGAGGTTAAAATATAAAGAATCTAACACAAAGTGGGAGTTGTCACAGTTGCTCTTTGCTGATGACACTGTGCTTTTGGGAGATTCTGAAGAGAAGTTGCAGAGGTTGATGGATAAGTTTGGTAGGGTAAGTAAAAGAAGAAAATTAAAAGTGAATATAGGAAATAGTAAGGTGATAAGGATAACAAAAAAAAATAGGTAACGAAAGATTGGATATCAGTTTGGAGGGAGAGAGTATGGAGGTGGTGAATGGATGTATTCACATATGTAGGAGTGGAGGTGTCAGCAGATGGGTCTATGAAAGATGATATGAATCATAGAATTGATGAGGAGGGAAAAGGTGAGTGGTGCACTTAGGTGCCTGTGGAAACAAAGAACTTTGTCCATGGAAGCAAAGAGGGGAATGTATGAGAGTATGTATAGTTATACAAACGCTCGTATATGGGTGTAAGCTATGGATGACCGTCTTCTTCTACTAGTGAACTACACTTCACCTTCTGACAGTATATAAGTCTCCATACTGCTGTTTAAACTTGAAACTGTTCCAGACTATGGAGCAAAACTCTTCTCCAGGCTGAGGTACTGACCACCTCAAAACTACGTCTTCAAGGATGATGGACTGATTACATCGTCTTCACATCTCTACTGCTTCTGCTAAACTCTTCTGTGCTTGACTGAAGAAGCCTGCTGAGTAGGCGAAACGTTTCGAATAAAGATACCTAACTGTTGCACATGTGTCTTACTTATCAACTTATCGGTATTTTTATACCATTTTCATAGGATTATCTTCTTTGTGATCATATACAAGCTGTAGAGGATGATAAAAATCTAGATGTGAAGGCACGTGGGAGGTTAAGATTAAGGAAGAATGAGAGGACAGGAGGGAATGAGGAAGGGAAGGTAGGCGGAAGAGAGAATGAGAAAGGTAGGAATCAACATGAGGGAAAGTGTGAATGAGGCACTGAGATAGGGAAAGAGTAAGGGAGGGAAGGGAAGGTAGGAGGCAAGGAAGGGAATACTACCCCTTCGGCTCCTCTTCCCCAACAATGTTTCTCAAGTTATGAGTCTCATTACTTTCTTCCTCAACACTCTCACTCACTTGTGGCAGCGACGCACAAGAACACTTAACGCCTGCCAACTAAACCACATCTTGCTTCTTTTCACTCTCTCTCAATCTCTCTCTAATCTCATTATCCTATCATTTTTATATTTCACAGCACTGATATATGCAAGAGGATTGAGGTCTGAAAATACATTAGTTTTGAATTGAGAAGTGCCCAAGTAAACATAAATAACACCACCACCAGAGCTAATGACTCTTTCTCATTCGTGGAATAATTTTCTGTTGGCATTTGAGATTAGAGGAAAAGTAGCATATAGGATGGAGTGTTTCAGTGACTGAAGACTTCAGTAGGAGCACAGAACCCACTGCATAATCGCTCGTATCTAGAAGAAGAAGAAAGTAAGAAGAAAGGTTTGCTGAAGGAAGTAATAAGAAAGGTTTGCTGAAGGAAGTAATAAGAAAGGTTTGCTGAAGGAAGTAATAAGAAAGGTTTGCTGAAGGAAGTAATAAGAAAGGTTTGCTGAAGTTAGGATTACCTAAAGTAGCAGAAGAAAGCAAACGCTTCAACCTAACAGACGTCACGTTACAATCAAGGAGTCCAACAAAACGTATCCTTGCTGTTAGTGAGCTAGGTAAGAGGAGCAGCGATCTGAGAAAGTTAGGGCAGAATCTGCAGTCAGATCCAGCCATACCAAGAAATTTCAGAACTCCTTCCTGCCTTGCAGACCCGGGAAAGACCGAAATGGCACGACCTTTGCATTAGTGGACCAACCTTACCTGACCAATGCAAACATCTGAGGTAGGTGATCTTGGTTTTTCCAAAACTGCACTAAGCCAAGTTCACAGTGAAATTATATGTGCCAGTCTCTCAAACAATGCTCTGAGTGTGGCAAGTCTTGTTCCAAGTCGTCACTATAAACCCTAATTCGCTCAAGTATGCTTCAGGTCCGTCCAAGTTGCAGGCCAAGTGGTGCATCAGGCGCTAGAACGAAGAGGCTGCGTTGCATAAGCCAAACGGTGTGTAGAGATAGTTGAACAATCCATCTTGAACAGTGAAAGCAGATATATCTTGTGCACACTCCGTAAGCGGGACCCGATAATATCCACGTAGGAGATCTAAACGGCTAACATACAAAGCTCCCGACACATATAATCAATAAGGTAATCAATGCATGGGAGGGAGTATCCATCTGGTTAGGTAACTACATTCACCTAACGATAATCAGTGTACATCCTGAAACTACAGTAGGTTTGGGCACTAATATGCAGGGTGAAGTCCATGGACTTTTACTGTGTTCTATCAACCCATGTGACAGCAGAAAGTCTACTTCTTTCCTCAATGGTTTGTGTTTCGTAGGACTCATCCTGTAAGGAGACTGTAGTTTCACTGAATTTTCTGATGGCACCTCTATACTTCTAGAAACGTCAGGCAGACTGACTGTTCTAGGGAGTAATCTTGAGATGATTAACATGGTAAGGGTTAATAGTAGATAATTCTTCCATGAGTCTCCATACATTTATATATATATATATATATATATATATATATATATATATATATATATATATATATATATATATATATATATGTCGTGCCGATTAGGTAAAACTTTGATTTTGGCTTAAATAGCAACGCTCTTCTTGCCATATAAGACAAGCGAAAATTTGTGTATGCAATAATTTCGCCAAAATCAATCTGAACCTAAAGAAAAAAATATATTTCATTGTGTTTGTTTATTATTAAATTAATGTTAACGTATCTAAAATATATTTAGTTGGATTAGGCTAAATTAAATTGCGCTTGTTGTAATAAGGTTAGGTAGGTTTTCAAAGTTTATCTTGGTACAAAATTAAAAATGTTTACATTAACATAAATGAAAAAAATATATCTTTAAACGTATAAGAGAATTTTTTAGAAAGGACTTAATTTTAAATGAGTTCTTGCTATTTTTTTTTTTTTTTTTTATATTTTATTTAAGACAAATATATACAAAAACATAAACTATATATGCTCATGGACAAAACAGGCCATTTAAAAAACCACAAACAGAACATAAAAAACATATCTATCAATATATCCAAAAACAACCCGTGCAAACTGCACACAATATAACAATATGTTCAACAAAACCTACACCTTGTCTTATTCTTAATGGGTCTATACAAACAAACAAAACTATACAATGAAACCGTACATTCATGGTCCAAAAACACCTGAATAAGAAACCTTATGTTTTTTTATGAAAAACAGGTGATTTACCATAACACACAACAAAAACTGTACCCCATAACAAGAGGTTACAGACAACAGTTTCTCAAAAAGAAAATACATTATCATCTGGCTATCACTTACGTAGACAACACTATGTCTACAGCACAACGTCACACAACTACACCGAAAATCTGCCACAATACACGTTCGTGGTGCACACATAGAAAACACACTAGAAAATTAACACGTTATACAATCAGATGCTGCACAAAATTGTAAGTTCTAACAAAATATAATAAACACATACACAGCAAAACATAACCTAGAAATTACAACAGAAACCTAGTGAGTTATCATTAACCTTTTCACAATAAGTATCAGCACGCCTCAACTCTACAAAATTACATAAATTGACATTCACATTATACAATAGCGGACATATCCTTATGAGTTATTATTTTGAAAACACCATAACCCATCAATCAGGACCTACCACTTAATGCACTACTCAGAACTAAAAGAACAGGATCTCTTCAAATGGGATCCCTAACAATTAAGTTTCCCCAGATATAGGTTTATATAAGCACACATCCTAATATATGTACATTTTATCGTCGCCCCCGTATATGCATGTCTGCATTTAATATTGTGTCTCTATGAACAATACCACTACTTTTATTATCTTATTTCCCAGACTAGAGCACTGAACCAGAAAAATCCCCGCCCATTCCCTGATCTATTGCCGAACCTAGAATACCCAGCTACTACCCCCTCCTCCAATCCCTTTAAACACAAACCCCCCACCCCTCTCCCCTCCCTACCTACATTACTATCCTCCTACCCACCCTCTACCCATTTCACCTCCCGTGACTCTACCATAATCAACACCAGTCCTTTCACCTTGGCACCCTCAACATGCTATTCACTGTCATCTCTTGATAACCACTCGAAAAGCCCTGTTCCATACCCCACTATACAAACTCCGATTCCTACATTTTGTCCTATAAAACCCCGCTCCTAAAGCCCTTATTCGAACCATCCCTCTACGTCCCTCATACCCCAAGATATATGTATAAAATCCAACACCAAATAAGACATCCTCTACGTATGCTTTCCCAGAAACTCCCAAATCTAAACTCAAAGCCCTCAAAACGGATACCCTCCCCACCTACCATCCTCAAAACTCCCCAAACCATTTCCTTACTGCTTCCAAACCCTCACAAAAATAGATGGCGTGATAAGCTGTATCTACCTCCCCACACCTACGGCAATACCCATCCCCACTCAACCCCATCACATAAAGCTGGGCCCTGGACGCCAAAATACCCTGAAGAAACCTATACCCTGTTTCCTCACCCTTGGGTGCACCTTCAACTTCTTTAACCACCCCCAAATTCCTTTCCAATCATACAAAGGATAAACCTCACTCCTTGCATCTCCATTCTCTCCATCCCCAACCTATCCAAACGGCTTACTCTACACCTTCCCGGCTCCTTCATAACCAATAACCTCGTAAAATAGCTCACAAAGCAATATATCCTTTCCTCCCCACCACCTTCGCACCTCCTTCATCACCAATCCCACGTTTCGTCCCCCTCTCTCCCTCATCAAAAACTCATGCCTCACAAAAACACTCCTTAACCTACACCTCAAGGGGACCAACCCTAACCCCCCACCTCACCCTCGTTTCCACTACTTCCCTACACATCCAATATCTCCCATTCCCCCATACAAACTTCAACACGTACTTCAACAACGCTGCACATCCACTTCTAAGAGAGGTATACCACCGCCCTAAACCACAATTTACTATACACTAAAACGTTAATAACTACCACCCTTTGCAACAAAGTTACCTCTCTCATTCCCCATCCCTTCATCCTATCAATAGCAGCATCCACTACCAATCTTGAATTTACCTCTCTAGCCACCAAAGGATCAGCACTGAACACTATCCCACATATTTTTATAGTTTTCACACAACTCCATCCCTCCCGTTTCTCCAACGTTCCCCCGACCAACTGCCTACCTCCAATAAATTAGATTTTCCTTATTCACCCTCATTCCCGTTGCCTTCCCAAACTTTTCAACCAACTCATTGATCATTCTCAACTGCTTCTCAGACCTGACCAACACTGTAGTATCATCTACATAACCAACAATACCCCCTCTGCATCCTCCTCCATGTCACCCTCCCGTAAAACCTCCTCCTCACCAACCTATAAAACGGATCCTGTAATAAGGCAAAAGGATCTGCGACAGCGGACATCCCTGCCGCAGACCCTTCTTCATCTCCACCTTTCTTCCCACATTCCCATTAATTTGCACCCTAACTAAAGCCCCTCATACAAAGTTCGAACCCATCCTATAACTACCTCCCCAAACCCTTGCCTACCCAAAATATCCAATAACATTTCCTGTCCACCCTATCATATGCCCTCTGCCAATCCACCCCAATACTCCTCCCATCTGACTATTCTCAATAAACTGCTTTATACGTCTATGCCCGTTCTGATACTCCGTCCCGGCACCCGTATTGTCCCTCATGCAACATTCCCCTAACTCTCTTTTGATCCTGTTTGCTAAAACCTTTGCAAATATTTTATAATCTGCAGTCAATAATGCTATTCCCTATAATCACCTAACCCTCCTGATACCCCTTTCGCCACTAGTACTACAACCCCGTTCTCATCGACTCACCCATATTCCCTCCTCTTTCAGTTCATTTACCATTTTAACGATTACCCCTTCAAAACCTGCCAATGCTTAACATACAATTCCCCGGCAACCCGTCTATGCCAGGCGACTTTCCCAATCTCAAACCCTCACCGCCTCCCATACCTCCTCCTCCAAAATTTCCCCTCACATTCCTTCCTCTCTTCCTCACCTAATAATTTCCCAATTCCCTCAATATCCTACCTTTAGCCTCCTCATCTGTCTCCCCTTTTCATATTTGTTACAAAACCAACCCTCTGCGTACCCCCCATCCCTCCGTTGTCCTCAGTACCGTTCCCTCCTGATACCCTCTCACCCCCTTCCACCTTCAATGATTCTATCAACATACCTTTCCTTCGCCGTTGAAAATTTCTTAACACTACCTTTGACACTTTATTCCCCACAAAACTTCTTCCATACCACTTCGAATCCTTAGTCCATGAAATCTCTCCTCCTGTATTTCCCTTAACTTTGCCCTCAACTCTACCACCTCACCATAATTCTTTCCTCCAATCCCCACCCTGACACTCACCTAAAAGCCCCTCCAAATACCTCTGATACCCATACCTATACCTCATTTCCCACCGCCAACCCTCTCATAATACTTTCTAATTTCCACTTTCCCCGTCTCATTCCACCATTTAACAACTGACTTTATCCCTATCCCCCCACAACCCTTCCCACCACTGCTCAAATGCCTCCTCCTCCTTCCCTTTCCAATAACCTCGTATTCAATTTCCAAAAACTCTTATACACATGCACAACCCTTCCCACCCTCCTTCAAATAACACACCCCTGTGATCTGAAAAACCCAAATCAAAGCATTCCACCTTTTGCACATCCACCGACCTTGTCACGTATATTCGATCCAGTCTTGCCGCATAATTATTCCTTAAGAAAGTATATTCCACCAACTCATCCCTTCCCCACCACATCCACCACCCCACCGCTCCCAATACATCCCTTAGAGACCCCAAAACACCCCCCCCCCTTCGGGGCTCCACATCCCTAATCCGAATCACACTATTCCAATCCCCAGCTATAATCGCTACTTGGGGCAATCCTCTGAAAGCATACGTCAACTCGTTATTAACAAAATCATCCTTGATACTCCTATTAGCAACAGCCGGCATATATACCCCAAGGAAACTTACTTGTACCCCACCCCACTCCCGTTCACCCTTACCACTCGACTTCCCACATGCTCCCATGATGACAAGGTAAAAGGACTGGACTCTCTAATACCCACCATCACCCCACCCTTGAAAGCCCCTGCGTCACACGCAAAAACCCTATACCCCTTAACTACCAGTTCCGATCCTATTTGATAATTGTGTTCTTGGAAAAATATCACATCTACTCTCATCCTCTTCAATGTTACTTCAACCCATTTACGTTTGACCTCGTTCCTGAGGCCATTAACATTCATCGTTACACACCTAAAGTGAAGGGCTGGGGTTTTCCTTCTGCTTCAGTACTCTTTTATCTAGTTTTCCCTGTGTTGCTCCTTCCAACCCTCCCTTAATCCTCCCATCACCCTTTATATCCCTTCTATCACCATTACCCTTCACCCTACTTCCTTTTCCCTGCACCACATCCGCCCACACCTTCTTACCAGGCCTTTGTGCAGCAGTTAATAGGTCATCCTCAGATTCTTCCCCTGGCCTTTTCCTTGATTCCCCTTTGTCTCCACTTACTTCCATACTCTCTTCCCTATGTATTTCTGCTACCACTACTGACACTGTACCCTGAACCTCAACTTGATGTCCTGTCTTCCCCAGGACTTCACTTCGTCCTTCAGTGCCGTCATTGACATCAATTTGATTCTCCCCATTCCCATCCCTGCCACTTCCTCAAGTGACAAAGGACCACCTCGAATGAACTCATTCAGATCCTCCAAGATCTCAGCCTCCTCCCGTACATCCCTCTGACTCTCGTCCATAGACGTTACACCAGTCACCACAGATTCTGCAGGCTGCACCCTGTCCACCTCTCCCTGTACTCTTTCCTCCTGCTCCACCTCCTCGCTCCATACCTGTCGTACCATGCCCTCCTTCACACCATCTCCTTGTTTCCTTGCCAATTCTTCGTCCTGTTGCACTCCTTCATTCGTCCGTAGTATATTCTCCTTCCCGACGTTACCCTCCTCAGGCCTTTTACGTTGACAGTCAACCGCCAGGTGCCCCGTCTGCCCACACAACCGGCAGGTACGCACCTGTCCAATATAGGTAACATATACCTGAGTGCGAAAACCATGCATTAAGATAAAGGAGGGTATGGGATTCCTTAATGTCATTTTTACCGAATATGTGCCTTCCAACATACCAGCGTAAAGACCATTCATCCATCTACCAACAGTAACAGCATGGACAATCCCATACATCTTCATCATTTCCTGTATGTCACTTTCCCAGCTTCAAATGGAACGTTTCGCAACTTTATCCATTTGTAAGTTGCCGAAACGTCCCTTACACATACCTCCAGTCCTTGCATTACCACCAGCCGCTTGTCCTGATATTTATCCACAACTCTGGTATACGCCGCCGTACATGCAAATTTCACGAAGATCCGTCGTGCCCCGTTAAGGGCTATGCCGTACAATTCTGAGTGGTCCACACCCAGAGAATCTCGAAGTATAGCCGGCAATACAACGTCCACGTTTGACGGATAAACCGCTCCCTGAAGTACTTCAATTCCAATGGTGTTTACGCGGCGCCTGTATCCCTCCGTCATGGCTGTGAAAATAAAATCTCACAAGTCGGCCACCAGAGGTCTCCTCAATACACCCGCACACAACCAAGGCTGGGCATGGAATGATTCTTGCTAATTGACCAGTTTTACCTAATCGGCACGACATACATGTATATATATATATATATATATATATATATATATATATATATATATATATATATATATATATATATATATATATATATATATATATATATATGTCGTGCCGATTAGGTAAAACTGGTCAATTAGCAAGAACTCATCTAAAATTAAGTCCTTTCTAAAATTTTCTCTTATACGTTTAAATATATATTTTTTTCATTTACGTTAATGTAAGAATTTATAATTTTGTACCAAGAGAAACTTTGAAAACCTACCTAACCTTATTACAACAAGCGCAATTTAATTTAGCCTAACCCAACTAAATATATTTTAGATACGTTAACATTAATTTAATAATAAACAAACACAT
>WNWK01002685.1:15000-199037 GCA_009830355.1 Cherax destructor
GGTCCTGAACGATTCCTTATTGAGATGTCGGAATGCTGTTCTTAGGTTTGCTAGGCGCCCGTATACCGCAGCAGTTATTTGGTTGATACGCGCCTCAGGAGATTTGCCTGGTATTATACTCACCCCAAGATCCTTTTCTTGAGTGAGGTTTGTAGTTTCTGACCTTCTAGACTATACTCCGTCTGCGGTCTTCTTTGCCCTTCCCCAATCTTCATAACTTTGCACTTGGTGGGGTTGAACTCAGGCAGCCAGTTCCTGGACCAGGCCTGCAGCCTGTCCAGATTCCTTTGTAGTTCTGCCTGGTCCTCGTTCGATTGAATTATTCTCATCAACTTCACATCATCTGCAAACAGGTTACACTTCTGAGTCTATTCCTTCCGTCATGTCGTTCACAAATACCAGAAACAGCACCGGTCCTAGGACGCTTGTCACAGGCACCCATTCTGACACCTCTCCGCGTAACATTACTCGCTGTTGTCTTCCTGACACGTATTCCTTGATTCATTGCAGTGCCTTTCCTGTTATCCCTGCCTGATCCTCCAGCTTTTGCACTAATCTCCTGTGTGAAACTGTGTCAAACGCCTTCTTACAGCTGTCACCCTGTCATAGAGCTCCAGTAGGTTTGTGACACAGGATTTCACATCCTGAAACCGTGCTCCACCACTCTTCTGATAATCTTTTTCATGATTTTACATACTATACATGTCAGTGACACTGGCCTGTATTTTAATGCTTCGTGTCTGTCTCCATTTTTAAAAATTGGGACTACATTTGCTGTCTTCCATACCTCAGGTAGTCGTCCTGTTTCGACAGATGTGTTGAAGATTGTTGTTAGTGGTATACATAGCGCCTCTGCTCACTCTCTCAGGACCCATGGAGAGATGTTATACGGCCCCATCGCTTTTGAGGAATCTAGCTCGCTTAGCAGCCTCTTCACTTCTTCCTCGATTGTTTTTATTGTGTCCATCACTTGATGGTGTACCCCTCCTCTCTGTCTTTCTGGAGTCCCTTCTGTCTCCTCTGTGAATACTACTTTGAATCTCATGTTGAGCTCCTCATATACTTCGCGGTCGTTTCGTGTGATCTTCCCTCTTTCCTTTCTCAGCATGATTACCTGGTCCTTGACTGTTGTTTTCCTCCTGATGTGGCTGTACAATAGTTTCGGATCAGATTTGGCTTTCGCTACTATGTCATTTTCGTATTGTCGTTTGGCCTCCCTTACCTGCGCATATTCATTTCTGCCTCTGCGACTGCTCTCCTTATTCTCCAGGGTCTTTTGCCTTCTATACTTCTTCCATTCTCTAGCACATTTGGTTTTTGCCTCTCTACTCCTTTGGGTGAACCAGGGGCTCATCCTGGGTAGAAACCTCTCCTCAGCTTCTTTGCATATTGTTGTCACATATTCCATCATCTCGTTTACTGATTTCCCTGCCAATTCTCTGTCCCAATGAACCCCATGCAGGAAATTCTTCATACCTGTGTAGTCCCCTCTCTTGTAGTTTGGCTTCGTTCGTCCTGCCGTTCCTGCTTCCCTCTCCACTTCTAACTATACTATGTATTCGAAGCTCAGAACCACGTGGTCACTGGCCTCGAGGGGTCTTTCATATGTGATGTCCTCAATGACCACACTACTCAAGGTGAATACTAGGTTTAATGTTGCTGGTTCATCCTCTCCTCTCTGGTAGTGTACCTTTTGTGTGTGTGTGTGTGTGTGTGTGTGTGCCACATAGTGGCACAGTACCATCCTACGCAGCTGTCGTTGCTAGACACATCTGAAAAAAATAGTAAAACAAAAACAATATTTTTCTTATTTGTTTAATGCTAAGCAACTTCCACAAAACAGACAGAAGAGCTCAGGTAGCTGCAAGACACTTGCAGAAGGCAGCAATGTGTCCCTTTACTAAAGAGCTCAAATGCAGCCATTTTCTTAATCCTAACAGCATGAATACATGAATACATCCTAGCTAGCTGGCAAAGTCTGGAGAGTGAGTCCTACACAGCCACCTTGCCCGCTATATGGTTGATGGTGGTGATGTAGGGCTGGAGTCTTATGACCCGGCACTTTTACCTAATGTTCTTATTTCATGTAGGGTTCTGGTATGTCAGCAGGTTATGGTCACCGTACACCTGAACCACATACGGTACGGATGACACGTAGATGTGGAAGTACTCGGGTTCCATAACCAGAGCCAGCAATTCCTTCTCTATGGTAAAGTAGATCTGTTGATGAGGCTTACGTTGAGGAATTCCCTCCCAAGATGCTTCAAGAAGAGCTGTGCCAACTCTCATATTACTGGCGTCCCCCAGTGAAATTAAAGAACGTGAATAATTTGGTGATAATAACACAGGAGCTGCACACAGAACCACTAGGTATCAGGCCTCCTGATACCTAGCAGATCACCTGACCGGGGTTCTCCTCCTGGTAAGTGTTGTTAGGTAAAGAATGGTAATTATAAATTAGTCATTGATTTAGCATTCGGTAGAGGCCCTACACAGTCTATGATCAATTTAGCAGGAGATTGCACTTCAGCCGGTATAGGACACCAAGGCACCGCTTTATTGTAGTGAACAGACTTGCTCACCAGATGGCATTCACGGCAGGATCTGATGTATTTATTGACATCCTATCTCAAAAGTAGCCAATACAAGATTTTAGAGATCGTTTAGTGTTTTCGTTAAATCTAAATGTACTCTTTCACTTAGAATTGTGGGCAACCCTTAGTACCTGGTACCAATTTTTTTTAGAGGCAATTTCTTTCTCTGAAATATAGCCTTCCTTAACTTCCTTTCTTGTAAAAGATTTTTTTCATGAGGATAGGTAACAGGGAAAATAACATGACGGTAGTGTATTCGCTTTGGCTTCAGTTACAGCCGAATTCATGGAAGGATCTCTTGTTGCTCTTCGCTTAAGGTTTTTTTCTTTGGGCATGGAAGCTGGAGCGTCTGGCAGTCCTGCCACCCAGTAATAGGAAGACTTGGCCATAGTAGATCACTCGAATTACGTCCCTGGCCAGCTGCCATAACAAAGCAAATTGTCCAACCTAAGAGTCCTCTAATGTAAGGTCAGCATTCTATGTTATACCCATACCTGAAACTTGTTCAGGTGCAGAGCTTTCGACTTCCTGTTTAGGATCTTTCGTCGGGAATTACCCTTATAATGAATGGTGTTTCTGAAGATTTTATGTAGTGGGATGGAAATTACTGCCCCCACCTTATGCTACCTTCTTGTTAAAGGTATGTCTCCTGAGGTGCCAAGTAACCCGTTTCTAAAAAGAACAGAAAACCCCGGTGTTCCTGCAGGTTGCAACAGTCACAGTTGTAGATGACTCTTAATGAAACTTGACTTTCGCTGTAGAAAGGAACTATGTATTCCTCCTCTTCATCATGGGAAATGTTTTTATATGCTACAGAAGACATGGTACCAATAGGTTTCTGATTCTTCGTCATACTGGAGTTCCCAAACCTGCCACTTCGTAAGCACTGCCTCTGGACCTTGAAACAGTCCGTGATAGCATGCCCGATGTTGTGACAATATTTACACCACAAGGCTCTGAAGTCTTGTGTCTGCTAGTACTTGCTTGAGACAGTTCCTCATAGTTGCATTATTGTTCACCTATTGTCTTACTCTTTACCGTTCTTGAAGACTTAGTGTAATGTGTTGTCTTGAATAAATAACTGTTAATCTTGAATGTATCGGCCAGCTTAGTAGCTTTGGAGGTGGTGGTTAGTACGTGGTCCTCCCAAAACACTCGTGCATTTGGAATAACAAATCTCCAAAATATTATCTAACAGAATCAGTTCCACTAAGTCACTGAAATTAGCAACACCCTCTGCTTTGTGCCATTGCGTGAATATTTTACACTTACCTCTAACGAAATCCATGTATGACTGTCCAAATTGGCTTTTGTTTAGAGCTTAAATTCAAGTCTACATTTTGCCGGCATACGCTGATATGCACGGAGGACAGTAAACTTTACAATGGTGTATCTACAAAATCATCATTAAACAAGCTAGAGGTATATTTTTGTCTTACAATAAAATGCTGTGTGAACAAGTGTGACATGCAAAGAGTAGGTTACAATTTATTCGGCGAATGTCACACTCCCATATAGGCTGCCTCCCAACCAGCGAACCGGGTGCTAAGGGTTTAACGATCAATAGGGTACCCGTCGTTAAATCAATACCTTGGTTCATTGCCCAATCACAGGCAAGCCCTCCAAAGTTGAGGCAATGTGGTTCACTTGCAGTCATCATTTGGCAGAGTTACCTACCTGCTGGTTGAGTACGGTGCACTCTCTCTGGCTTCTGTTTTGCCATCTGTCACCGTGGTGTACACTTATTATTATTCCATCTGTACATAGTGTACATATTTGTACATAGTGGGTGAAGGTAAAATATACATTATAGTCTATCTGCTGAGTTTGTTTTGCTTCAAACCCCATTACGACCAGGTCACAGGCCATTCATTACCTGTGTTCGTAATAACAAGTGCCGCCACTGCAATGCTCGGGCCTAATTCTGGAACGACTTGAAGAAGTGTCAGGCTTGGCTTCAGAAAAAAAAGGGGTATTAACGAAACAGATTTCTACACACTAAAACACTCATCATAAGAACAGTGATATTGCCTCTTCTCCTCTCTATCATATTTTTTCTTGGTGAAATCACACCGTTTTTCTTGTTTGTTCGAGAGAAAGTTTCGCGAATTCAAATGCTAAGAAAATGTTCCTGCCATCGTTTGCCTCTTTGAATGGTGGAATATCAGGTGAACCTCAAGGGTCTGAGAAAGGAAATGGAGTAAGGAACGGAGTCTAATAGAAGCTCTCTGTGCTGCAGACACACCAGATGGAGAAGCCATGACTGATGGATCAGACCTTAACTTGTCGAGAACTAATCCACAAAGTTGCATAGCAGTTAAATAGAGATAACATTCAGTGCCAACTGAATAGGAAGTATTTCTGTCGAGATAGTCTGAGCAATAATGTTGTCGAGATAGTCTGAGCAATAATGTTGTCGAGATAGTCTGAGCAATAATGTTGTCGAGATAGTCTGAGCAATAATGTTGTCGAGATAGTCTGAGCAATAATGTTGTCGAGATAGTCTGAGCAATAATGTTGTCGAGATAGTCTGGGCAAAGTTTGCAAGGTATAAGCCATTACCAAATGACTGCTCTTGCAGCTGGTATTACCCATTCGGCAGTAAAACAATGTAACCAGCGTCAAGCATTGAACTTACAGTTCAACGCAGCAGCAACGAACAGTAAACAGCAACGTAAAGCAGCATGAAACAATGCAACATAGATACCAATTTATGACCTGTTGTACCTGGTCATAAAGATAAAATGCCAGCACGGGCACAGTTAAGAAAGGTAATCAGAGAACATTAAGAACCAAAGCAAACGCCAGAGGTTGTTTTTGAATACCCATATATTTACACTATGTACATGAGATTTTTGCAGAAACTATATTATTATTTGTTTAACTAAACAGAGAATGGTTGACATTTACAAAGGGTAATTATTCTATAAAGTGGGCTGGGCTCCTACACCTACCTTAGCAATGACATGCCAAACGTTTAGCTAAAAACTGATTGAATGCATGATGTGTGGTTGTGTGTGGTGCACTCTGAATCAAAATGATGTACTCAGTGCAGGTCACAGTGTGTATTGAACTGCTCTTATAATTCGAAGAATGAGTGAAATTATATATAAACATTTTCCCTCAGTGTTGCTCCCCCTGAACTTGATGCAATGTATATTTAATATTCTGTGTACATTTTATAATAATATAATTTTATATTGGAGATGTTTTCATTAATAGCTAAAATGAAAATATCTTGCTTTATATTATTATTTGAATTAGCTTGTGTAAATAGGTAGTTGAATAATTGGCTTAACTCTTATTAACCCTTTGTCCGCTTGTTTTAATCACTGGGGTATCTGTGAGTCACGTGATCACACCCATGTTGGGGCTGCTGGGTTTGCCTCACAGTACCTCCTGGCCTCTTTTAGGAGACACGTCAAGCCCTTTCTCTCTGGCGGTTGATTTCCTCTCTTAAGGGTTCCTTCGAGTTCTCTCTTACTCCGGTGGTTAATTTGTTGGTTCAGCTAACTTAATCTGCCTTGTCAGCCGTTGTGGGTTACTTTGTTGTTGGTATAGTATGTCTCCGTGTGTGACAAGGAATGTACTATTCGTCACTCAGTGACAGGCATTTGTTTGTGTGTACTTGTCGGTACAAATCTAAGTCTGGGAATATGGAGACATCACTAGATTAGATTTTATAATCTTATTCTCACTTATTTGTATATATGTTATTGTATTGTTCATATTCTTGAGTGTTTTCGTAGTATGTACCAGTCGGTACTTGAGAACCTTAATTATTGAAGGTATATATACGTATATGTCAAGAGAAGTGTAGGAGCTTGACTCCTTATTTATGTCAAATATTTTATTTTGTATATATACTCCTAGACAGCTTCACTAAGTACAGATCTTAAATTTTATTTTATTATTTCATTTTGTATATATACTCCTAGACAGCTTCACTAAGTACAGATCTTAAATTTTATTTTATTGTTTTGTGTTCATTCAGTTAGGATCCTTATTAATATTGAAGAGGGCTATAGAGTAGCCTGGATAACTGGAATAGAATATTATCCAACCTCTTCTTACAAAACCAGAAACAGGGCAGCAGCTAGAACTGGACCAATTAGTTAACCCTCTAGCTTGCTCTGGAGACGTCTGTGTTAGAAGGCGCTTTTTGTAACACTCGGCTATAGAAGGCTCGAACCTGCTTACCTTGAAACAAAGTATACAACATTTTAATGTCTATCTTGGGGCCAGTGAATGCAGAAGACATATGACATTAATCACCAGCCTGGTGCCTCCTGCTCTGGAACAAACACATTATTTGCTGGGTCTCAGAGTTATTGTGTGGTCTGGCTTAGTGTGGATAATACTGCACACTTAATCCCAGGATGTGTAGATTCGAGACGCCTCTGGCCTGAGATAGATGTTTGTATTGAACTAAATTTCATTTGTCGGACATAGAGAAATAAATGTGGAAAATTGAATTACTGTTGTCACCTAACTATATTTTTTTTAGTGTTCAGTTTGACTTTTTTCTAAAAACATTTCCGGAATACCAGAATAAATTTGACAGTGTTTTACAGATAAAATTTGAGCAAATTCAGGAAACTATAGAGAAAAAAAAATGGAGGCTAAAAGTTTTTCTGGTTTTGAGAATTTTTTTTTTAATACGAATTTAAACCTGTTTAAAATTGAAGGTAAAAATTACATTTTCATTACGAGGTTTTACCCACTGAAGGTTTATTAAGACCTTCATAAAGCTTCCAGTGATTGAAACAGTATCCAAGCATGGGTTTATCAAGTAACTGGTAGAACTTGCAGTGGTTGAAGCTCTGTGAGGATTCACCCACTAGGGAGTATACATCCAGAACTTGATTAAGCTCCCAGTGGCAGAAACAACGTCGTATTAATAAAAAGTTTCTTTGCTGACAAAAAAATATACGACCATATGCTTAATTATAGTCATTCCTTTACATGGTTAAAAATGTTTGGTTATATAAAAATCACTAAAAATAGTATGTCTGTTAAGAACATTTTAAACTTTCAGTCTCAGTAGTCTCCTTACGGTACTTAAAACGATAGTAGTCTCCTTACTATACTTTAAACGATAGTAGTCTCCTTACGATATTTTAAACGATAGTAGTCTCCTTACGATACTTGAAGCTTTATTATTTTTATTGCAGCAGTAAAAAAAAAAAAACATGAGGGTCATAAAGGACTGCAGAGCTCAATAAATTTCCAATAAATATCAAAGTTTTAAAGTTCTTAAAACAAATGTTTACAGATAGTAAAACAATTTTTCTACTTCCAGGTATTTATGAGTGAAAGACAGGTGGGCGTCGAGCAGGTGTTGCAACAGGTGTGTATACTACGTAAACATGTAATTATTTGCTTGTAATCTGTGTAGGTACAGCAGCACTACAGCTAAGCTGGTGCTGTACCGTGGTGTGCCGTGGTGTACCTTGGTGTACCGTGCTGTACAGTGGTGTACCTTGGTGTACCGTGCTGTACAGTGGTGTACCTTGGTGAGCCGTGGTGTACCGTGGTGTACGTTGGTGTGCTATGGTACCTTTGTGTGCCATGGTGTACCTTGGTGTACAGTGGTGTACCTTGGTGTGCCGTGGTGTACCGTGGTGTACCTTGGTGTATTATAGTGTACCTTGGTGTATTGTGGTGTACCGTGGTATAATCTGATGTACCTTGGTATACCATGGTATACCTTGGTGTACCGTGATACACCTTGGTGTTCCTTGGTGTACCTTGGTATACCGTGGTGTGCCTTGGTGTTCCTTGGTGTACCTTGGTGTAACTTGGTGTACCTGGGTGTGCCGTGGTGTGCCTTGGTGTACCTTGGTGTGCTGTGGTGTACCTTGGTGTACCTTGGTGTGCCGTGGTGTTCCGTGGTGTTCCGTGGTGTACCTTTGTGTACCTTAGTGTACCTTGGTGTGCATTTGTGTACTTTGGTGTACCTTGGTGTACCGTGGTGTGCCGTTGTGTGCCTTGGTGTTCCTTGGTGTACCTTGGTGTATCTTGGTGTACCTTGGTGTATCTTGGTGTTCCTTGGTGTACCGTGGTGTACAGTGGTGAACCTTGGTGTGCTGTAGTGTGCCATGGTGTACCGTGGTGTATCTTGGTGTACCTTGGTGTACCGTGGTGTTCCTTGGTGTACCTTGGTGTATCTTGGTGTTCCTTGGTGTACCGTGGTGTACAGTGGTGAAACCTTGGTGTGCCGTGGTATACCATGGAGTACCTTGGTATACCTTCGTGTTCCTTGATGTATCTTTGTGTGATGTGATGTACGGTGGTGTACCTTGGTGTGCCGTAGTGTGCCATGGTGTACCGTGGTGTACCTTGGTGTACCGTGGTTTACCGTGGTGTACCTTGGTGTGCCGTAGTGTGCCATAGTGTACCGTGGTGTACCTTGGTGTACCGTGGTGTCCCTTGGTGTACTATGGTGTACCTTGGTGTACCGTGGTTTACCGTGGTGTACCTTGGTGTGCTGTAGTGTGCCGTGCTGTACTGTGGTGTACCTTGGTGTGCCGTGGTGTACCGTGGTGTACCTTGGTGTACCGTGGTGTACCTTGGTGTACCGTGGTTTATATTTGTGTACCATTGTGTATATTTGTGTACCATGGTATACCATTGTGTACCTTGGTGTACCGTGGTTACCTTGGTGTACCGTTGTGTACCGTGGTGTATATTTGTGTACCATGATTTAGCCTGGTGTACCTTGGTATACCATGGTGTACCTGAGTGTACCGTGGTGTACCGTGATACACCTTTGTGTGCCTTGGTATACCTTGGTGTATCTTGGTGTACCGTGGTGTACCTTGATGTTCCTTTGTGAACCTTGGTGTACCGATGTGTGCTGTGGTGTACCTTGGTGTACCGTCGTTTACCTTGGTGTACCGTGGTGTGCCGTGGTGTACCGTGGTGTATCGTGGTGTGCCGTGGTGTTCCTTGGTGTACCGTGGTGTACAGTGGTGAACCTTGGTGTGCCGTGGTATACCATAGTGTACCTTGGTATACCTTGGTGTTCCTTGATGTACCTTTGTGTGATGTGTACGGTGGTGTTTCTTGGTGTATCGTGGTGTGCCTTGGTGTACCGTGGTGTACCTTGGTGTCCCGTGGTGTACCGTGGTGTACATTGGTGTGCCATGGTGTACCTTGGTGTGCCGTGGTGTACCTTGGTGTACCGTGGTGTACCGTGGTGTACCTTGGTGTAACGTGATACACCTCGGTGTGCCGTAATGTGCCGTGGTGTGCCATGATTTACCGTGGTGTACTTTGATGGGCTAAGGTGCACCGTGGTGTGCCGCGGTGTACCGTGGTGTACCGTGATGTGACGTGCTGTGCTGTCTTCAGTGACAGTAATACTCTAGCCACTGTCTCAGCACTCGGGAAGGCTACCTCGTAGTTGTGTGCCTGCGCTGATCCTGCGCTGATCCTGCGCTGATCCTGCGCTGATCCTGCGCTGATCCTGCGCTGATCCTGCGCTGATCCTGCGCTGATCCTGCGCTGATCCTGCGCTGATCCTGCGCTGCGCCTGCGCGCGTGTGTGTTTCTCTATATGGTTGCGAGGTTCGAGTCACAGTTCCAGGCCGTGCCACTTAAATTGCCGCATTACATGTCATACATGTTCTTAAAACTCCGTTTCCACTACTTTCTCGTCCAAGTCATTTCACTTAACATGCTGAAGCTAAAGGAATACTTTCTGACATCCCTGTAATTCTTCAGTGTCCTTGTTCAGTATATCAAGTTCTCTAAGTATTTTGTATGTTGTTATCATGATTTACCTTGTTCTTCTGTCCAATAATGTCATCAAGTTGAACTCCTTTAGCTTCTTCTCATAATTCACTTTTTAATTATTTAAAGTTTTCTGTTGAGCTTCTCTTCATGAAGAGTTAACAACTGTCTTCTGTACTACAAAGTGGATGGTTTAACATCCTAACTGTGCTAAAGTTAACAATGAAACTAAGATCATTACACATAACCCGCACAGTGGTCCAAGTGGGACCGAGAGGTCATAAGTATCTCTTTCCTATGTGAGGGTTATTTGTGTATTGTTCGAGTCACGGTAATGTTAAAGGCACTTGACCTCCTCAGCCGCCGCCGGAAGGGAGGCGGAAGGAGAAAAAGAGGAGGAAGCTACCAGTCCGTCCGGGCCTTCAACGTCCCCAGCAAGGTTCCTTGATGCTGGTGCGGGGCTCTTGATCTAGGGAATTGGACCTGTGCTCCAGTTCCCTGAATTAAACCTGAATACCTTCCACATCCCCCAACAGGCGCTGTATAATCCTACGGGTTTAGCGCTTTCCCTGTGATTATAAGAATAAAAAGGCACTTGACTCTTATAACATTCACGTTGAAGAAGCCGGGAATAGTTATTAAAAAAATAACAGAAACGAAGGGAAAGTTCAGACCTGAGTTCCAGGTTCTGAGGCTTGAGGTGGAGACTGTCTCCCTGCCCACTGAGGAGGAGACTGTCTCCTTGCCCACTGAGAGGAGACTGTCTCCTTGCCCACTGAGGAGGATACTGTCTCTTTGCCCACTGAGGAGGGACTGAGAAACCTGATGTGTTGTTTGTGTTGGGCTTGTTATATGCCTTGTCTGCGTCGCCTTCCTCAGTCCTGGAGGAGGATGTGGTTCTAGTCTGCGTCGTCTTCCTCAGTCCTGGGGAGGTTGGGGTTCTTGTCTGCGTCGCCTTCCTCAGTCCTGGGGAGGATGGGGTTCTTGTCTGCGTCGCCTTCCTCAGTCCTGGAGGAGCGTGGGGTTCTTGTCTGCGTCGCCTTCATCAGTCCTGGAGGAGGATGGGGTTCTAATCTGCGTCGTCTTCCTCAGTCCTGAGGAGGTTGGGGTTCTTGTCTGCGTCGCCTTCCTCAGTCCTGGGGAGGATGGGGTTCATGTCTGCGTCGCCTTCCTCAGTCCTGGAGGAGGATGGGGTTCTAGTCTGCGTCGCCTTCCTCAGTACTGGGGAGGTTGGGGTTCTTGTCTGCGTCGCCTTCCTCAGTCCTGGGTAGGATGAGGTTCTTGTCTACGTCGCCTTCCTCAGTCCTGGAGGAGGGTGGGGTCCTTGTCTGCGTCGCCTTCCTCAGTCCTGGGGAAGATGGGGTTCTAGTCTGCGTCGCCTTCCTCAGTCCTGGGGAGGTTGGGGTTCTTGTCTGCGTCGCCTTCATCAGTCCTGGAGAGGATGGGGTTCTTGTCTGCGTCGCCTTCCTCAGTCCTGGAGGAGCGTGGGGTTCTTGTCTGCGTCGCCTTCCTCAGTCCTGGGGGAGGATGGGGTTCTTGTCTACGTCGCCTTCCTCAGTCCTGGAGGAGGGTGGGGTTCTTGTCTGCGTCGTCTTCTTCAGTCCTGGGGAGGATGGGGTTCTAGTCTGCGTCGCCTTCCACAGTCCTGGGGGAGGATGGGGTTCTAGTCTGCGTCGCCTTCCTCAGTACTGGGGGAGGATGGGGTTCTAGTCTGCGTCGCATTCCTCAGTCCTGGAGGAGCGTGGGGTTCTTGTCTGCATCGCCTTCATCAGTCTTGGAGGAGGATGGGGTTCTAGTCTGCGTCGCCTTCCTCAGTCCTGGGGAGGTTGGGGTTCTTGTCTGCGTCGCCTTCCTCAGTCCTGGGGAGGATGGGGTTCTTGTCTGCGTCGCCTTCCTCAGTCCTGGAGGAGCGTGGGGTTCTTGTCTGCGTCGCTTTCCTCAGTCCTGGGGGAGGATGGGGTTCTCCTGGGGAGGATGGGGTTCTAGTCTGCGTCGCCTTCCTCAGTACTGGGGGAGGATGGGGTTCAAATCTGCGTCGCCTTCCTCAGTCCTTGGGGAGGATGGGGTTCTTCTGCTTCGCCTTCCTCAGTCCTGGGGGAGGATGGGGTTCTAGTATGCGTCGCCTTTCTCAGTCCTGGAGGAGCGTGGGGTTCTTGTCTGCGTCGCCTTCCTCAGTCCTGGGGGAGGATGGGGTTCTAGTCTGCGTCGCCTTCCTCAGTCCTGGAGGAGCGTGGGGTTCTTGTCTGCGTCGCCTTCCTCAGTCCTGGGGGAGGATGGGTTTCTTGTCTGCGTCGCCTTCCTCAGTCCTGCAGGAGGGTGAGGTTCTTGTCTGCGTCGCCTTCTTCAGTCCTGGGGAGGATGGGGTTCTTGTCTGCGTCGCCTTCCTCAGTCCTGGGGGAGGGTGGGGTTATTGTCTGCGTCGCCTTCCTCAGTCCTCGAGGAGGGTGGGGTTCTTGTCTGCGTCGCCTTCCACAGTCCTGGGGAAGGGTGGGGTTCTTGTCTGCGTCGCCTTCCTCAGTTCTGGATGAGAGTGGGGTTCTTCACTACGTCGCCTTCCTCGGTCCTGGGGGAGGGTGTGGGATCTTGTCTGCTTCGCCTTCCTCAGTCCTGGGGGAGGGTTGGGTTCTTGAGGAGAGTGGGGTTTTAGGGAGAGCGGGGTTCTGGGGAGGGTGGGGTACTGGGGAGGGTGGGGTCATTAGGAGGGTGGGGTCCTGGGGATGGGGTCCTGGGGAGGCTTGGGTCCTGTGGCGGGTGGGGTCCTGGGGAGGTGGGGTCCTGGGGAGGGGGTAAGATCCTGTGGAGGGTGCGGTCCCGGGGAGGGTGGGGTCCTGCGGAAGGGGTCGGGTCCTGAAGATGGGTGGGGTTCTTCGGGAGGGCGGGGTCCTGGGGGAGGGTTGGATCCTGTCAAATGGTTGGGTCCAGGGGAGGGCGGGGTCCTGGGGGAGGACGCGGTCTAGGGAGGGTTGTTTCCTGGGGAGGGTGGGGTCCTGAGGAGGGTGGGGTCCTGGGCGAGGGACTCCAGAGAACCTAGGCCAGACCGGGACTCCAGACAACCCGGGCTAGACCAGGACTCCAGAGAACCTGGGCCATGCCGTGACTCTAAAGGACCCGGACCAGACCGTGACTCTATAGGACCCGGGCGAGACCGGAACTCGAGAACCCGAGAACTACCACTCAGTGTCTTTGATGAACTGTAACTGTAAGTTCATGAAGAGGATATTGATTATTTGTTACATTTAGTGTATGTGTGTGTGTGTGTGTGTGTGTATGTGTGTGTGTGTTCACTTATATGTACGCACCTAAATGTGTGCAGGGATAGAGTCACAGCTCCTTTACCCGCCTCTTCGCTGCCCGCCACTAGGTCCACTTTCTCATTGCTTCAAGTACCTCTTAAAGCTAATGTATGGATCCTGCCTCTCCTACTTCGCTTTCCAACTCTATGGCTGACAACTTTATGGCTGAAATAAATACTTCCTAACATCCCTATGATTCAGCTGAGTTTTCAACTTCCAGTTGAACCCTCTTGTTACTGCTTCCCATTTCTGTAACATTCTGTCCCAATTCACCTTGTCAGTTCCTCTCAGTATTTTGTACGTTGTTATCATGTCTTCCCTAGTCCTCCTGTCCTCTAGTGTCATCAGGTTGAGTCCCCTTAACCTCTTCCCATAGGACATACCCCTTAGCTCCGTGGTTAGTCTTGTTGCCAACCTCTGCACTTTCTCTAATTTTTTGATATGCTTGAGCAAGTGTGGGTTCCATACTGGTGCTGCATACTCCAATATGGGCCTGACGTACACAGTGTACAGTGTCGTAAATGACTCCTAAATTAGAAATGGAAAAAATAACTATTCTTAGATTCTCCAGACGAGCGTTTGCTCTAGCAGTTATCTGAGGGAGTTTTTCAGCTTTTGTTCCCCGAGTCTGAACTCCGTCTGCGTCTTCTTTGTCCTTCCCCAGTCTTCATAACTATGCATGTGGTGGTGGTAACTCCAGGAGCCACTTGTCAACCCTTCATATCCATTTGTAGCCTTTCTTGGTCCTCGTCCGCTTGTATTCTCCTCGTTAGTTAACTTCGTCTGTGAATAGGGATACCTCTGACTCTACTCCTTCCGTCATGTTACTGACGTATACGAGAAATAGTACCGGGCCTAGGACTGATCCTTGTGGAACCCTACTCGTTACAGACACCCATTTCGAGACCTCTCCACGGACCATCAATCATTGCTTCCTTCCTGTTAGGTATGCTGTGATTAATTGTAATTATTTACCTGTTATTCCTACCAGCTCCTTTAGCCTCTGTACCAGTCTATTTTCGGAACTGTGTCAAAAGTCTTCTTATAGTCCATGAAGATGCTATCTACCCTTCCCTCTCTCTCTTGTTTTACTTCTGTTGTTACCTTGTCATAGAAGTCCAGTAGGTTTGTGACACAGGATTTTCCATCCCTGAAGCCGTGATGGTTGTTATGTATGAGCCCAACCCTTCCTAGGTGCTCCACCACTCTTCTGATAATCTTCTCCATAACTTTGCATACTATACATGTCAGTGACACTGGTCAGTAATTTAATGCCGCGTGTCTGTCTCCTTTCTTAAAAACTGGGACTACATTTGCTGTCTTCCATACCTCAGTTGTGTCTTAACCAATCATAGCAGTTGTGTCTTAACCAATCATAGCAGCTGTGTCTTAACCAATCATAGCAGCATTGTCTTAACCAATCACAGCAGCAGTGTCTTTACCAATCATAGCAGTGTCTTAACCAATCATAGCAGCAGTGACTTAACCAATCATAGCAGCAGTGTCTTAACCAATCATAGCAGCATTGTCTTAACCAATCATAGCAGCAGTGACTTAACCAATCATAGCAGCAGATTCTTAACCAATCATAGCAGCAGTGTCTTAACCAATCATAGCAGCAGAGTCTTAACCAATCATAGCAGCAGTGACTTAACCAATCATAGCAGCAGTGTCTTAACCAATCATAGCAGCACTGTCTTAACCAACCGTAGCAGCTGTGTCTTAACCAATCATCGCAGCGTCCGGCAGTTCCTCTTTGTTTCCTCTCACTGTTTGCTGTCCCTCCATACATGGCTAAGTGAATGAAACGAGGGAGTGAATGGACGACGAAGAAAGAATACTGGTTGAGAGAAAGAGGAGGAGGAGGAGGAGGGGAGAAACGGGAAGAGAAGAATGAAAGACAGGAAGAAAAAGCGACGGAAAAGAAAGGAGAGAAATGGGAAGGAAAGAAGGAGAGTAAATAAAATTGAGAAAGGGAATAGGAAGCTGTGAAATGGGAAGGAAGAAGGAGGGAGTAATAGGGAAATCTGTAATATTTTTTTTTTTTGCCCGAGAGAACTGTGAATTGTAGATGATTGGACCAACAATATACCATCATTAGCCTAATTGGAGATGTGGGGGTAATTAGCCACCCGTTCGATTCTCCTCGTCTGGTAATGGGTGAGGGAGGTAGGAGAGGGAGAGGAGAATTACGCAAGAATAAAAGCCAGGGGCAAGAGAATAGATAATGTTAGGGTGAAGGATAGTCCTGAGGGGGACTGGTTAGTCGATTAGGCAGTGATTCGGTGACTTCAGCAGTTTAAATGTAGAAGATGTACTGTTGTGATGCGCTGTGTGTGTGGTAGAGGCTGGCAGTGTGTGTGGTAGAGGCTGGCAGTGTGTGGTAGAGGCTGGCAGTGTGTGTGGTAGAGGCTGGCAGTGTGTGTGGTAGAGGCTGGCAGTGTGTGTGGTAGAGGCTGGCAGTGTGTGTGGTAGAGGCTGGCAGTGTGTGTGGTAGAGGCTGGCAGTGTGTGTGGTAGAGGCTGGCAGTGTGTGTGGTAGAGGCTGGCAGTGTGTGAGGTAGAGGCTGGCAGTGTTTGTGGTAGAGGTTGGCAGTGTGTGTGGTAGAGGCTGGCAGTGTGTGTGGTAGAGGCTGGCAGTGTGTGTGATAGAGGCTGGCAGTGTGTGTGGTAGAGGCTGGCAGTGTGTGTGGTAGAGGCTGGCAGTGTGTGTGGTAGAGGCTGGCAGTGTGTGTGGTAGAGGCTGGCAGTGTTTGTGGTAGAGGCTGGCAGTGTGTGAGGTAGAGGCTGGCAGTGTGTGTGGTAGAGGCTGGCAGTGTTTGTGGTAGAGGCTGGCAGTGTGTGAGGTAGAGGCTGGCAGTGTGTGTGGTAGGGGCTGGCAGTGTGTGAGGTAGAGGCTGGCAGTGTGTGTGGTAGAGGCTGGCAGTGTTTGTAGTAGAGGCTGGCAGTGTTTGTGGTAGAGTGCAGGTGTGTGGAGAGCTGGCAGTGTTTGTGGAGAGGCTGGCAGTGTGTGGTAGAGGCTGGCAGGTGTGTGGTAGAGGCTGGCAGTGTTTGTGGTAGAGGCTGGCAGTGTGTGAGGTAGAGGCTGGCAGTGTGTGTGGTAGGGGCTGGCAGTGTTGTAGGTGAGTGTGTGGAGAGGCTGGCAGTGTGTGTGGTAGAGGCTGGCAGTGTTTGTAGTAGAGGCTGGCAGTGTTTGTGGTAGAGGCTGGCAGTGTGTGTGGTAGAGGCTGGCAGTGTGTGTGGTAGAGGCTGGCAGTGTGTGTGGTAGAGGCTGGCAGTGTGTGTGGTAGAGGCTGGCAGGTGTGTGGTAGAGGCTGGCAGTGTGTGTGGTAGAGGCTAGCAGTGTTTGTGGTAGAGGCTGGCAGTGTGTGAGGTAGAGGCTGGCAGTGTGTGTGGTAGAGGCTGGCAGTGTTGTGGTAGAGGCTGGCAGTGTGTGGGGAGAGGCTGGCAGTGTGTGTGGGAGAGGCTGGCAGTTGGGTAGAGGCTGGCAGTGTGTGTGTAGAGGCTGGCAGTGTGTGTAGTAGAGGCTGGCAGTGTTGTGGTAGAGGCTGGCAGTGTGTGTGGTGAGGCTGGCAGTGTGTGGTAGAGGCTGGCAGTTGTGTGGAGAGGCTGCAGTGTGTGTGGTAGAGGCTGGCAGTGTGTGTGGTAGAGGCTGGAGTGTGTGGGTAGAGGCTGGCAGTGTTGTGGTAGAGGCTGGCAGTGTGTGTGGTAGAGGTGGAGTGTGTGGGTAGAGGCTGGCAGTGTTGTGGTAGAGGCTGGCAGTGTGTGTGTAGGCTGGCAGTGTGTGTGTGGTAGGGCTGGCAGTGTGTGGTAGAGGCTGCAGTGTTGTGGTAGAGGCTGGCAGTGTGTGTGGTAGAGGCTGGCATGTGTGTGGAAGAGGCTGGCAGTGTTTGTGGTAGAGGCTGGCAGTGTGTGTGGTAAGGCTGGCAGGTGTGTGTAGAGGCTGGCAGTGTGTGTGTAGAGCTGGCAGTGTGTGTGGAAGGCTGGCAGTGTGTGTGGTAGAGGCTGGCAGTGTGTGGTAGAGCTGGCAGTGTGTGTGGAGAGGCTGGCTGTGTGGTAGAGGCTGGCAGTGTGTGGGTAGGGCTGCGTGTGTGTGGAGGGCTGGAGTGTGTGTGGTAGAGGCTGGCAGTTGTGAGGTAGAGGCTGGAGGTGTGTGGTAGGTTAGTGTGTGACTGAGTGTGGTAAGGCGGCAGTGTGTGTGGTGAGGCTGCAGTGTGTGGTAGAGGTTAGTGTGGGTAAGGCGCAGTGTGTGGGAGGCTGGAGTGTGTGGTAGGTGGTGTGTGGGTGAGGTAGAGGGCTGGCAGTGTGTGGTAGAGCTGGCAGTGTGTGGGTAGAGGCTGGCAGTGGTGTGGTAGAGGCTGGCAGTGTGTTTGTAGAGGCTGGCAGTGTGTGTGTAGAGGCTGGCAGTGTGTGTGGTAGAGGCTGGCAGTGTGTGAGGTAGAGGTCTGACAGTGTGTTTGATAGAGGCTGGCAGTGTGTGAGGCAGATTCTGGCAGTGTGTGAGGTAGAGGCTGGCAGTGTGTGTGGTAGAGGCTGGAGTGTTGTGGTAGAGCTGGCAGTGTGTGAGTAGAGGCTGACAGTGTGTGTGTAGAGGCTGGCAGTGTGTGAGGAGATTCGCAGGTGTGGTAGAGCTGGCAGTGTGTGTGGTAGAGGCTGGCAGTGTGTGTGGTAGAGGCTGGCAGTGTTGTGTAGAGGCTGGCAGTGTGTGTGGTAGAGGCTGGCAGTGTTTGTGGTAGAGGCTGGCAGTGTGTGAGGTAGAGGCTGGCAGTGTGTGTGGTAGAGGCTGGCAGTGTTTGTGGTAGAGGCTGGCAGTGTGTGAGGTAGAGGCTGGCAGTGTGTGTGGTAGAGGCTGGCAGTGTGTGTGGTAGAGGCTGGCAGTGTGTGTGGTAGAGGCTGGCAGTGTGTGTGGTAGAGGCTGGTAGTGTGAGGTAGAGGCTGGCAGTGTTGTGGTAGAGGCTGGCAGTGTGTGTGGTAAGGCTGGCAGTGTGTTGTGGTAGAGGCTGGCAGTGTGTGTGGTAGAGGCTGGCAGTGTGTGTGGTAGAGGCTGGCAGTGTGTGGTAGAGGCTGGCATGTGTGTGAAGAGGCTGGCAGTGTTTGTGGTAGAGGCTGGCAGTGTGTGTGGTAGAGGCTGGCAGGTGTGTGGAGTAGAGCTGGCAGTGTGTGTAGTAGAGCTGGCAGTGTGTGTGGTAGAGGCTGGCAGTGTGTGTGTAGAGGCTGGCATGTGTGTGGTAGAGGCTGGCAGTGTGTGTGGTAGAGGCTGGCAGTGTGTGTGGTAGAGGCTGGCAGTGTGTGTGGTAGAGGCTGGCAGTGTGTGTAGTAGAGGCTGGCAGTGTGTGTGGTAGAGGCTGGCAGTGTGTGTGGTAGAGGCTGGCAGTGTGTGAGTGTAGAGCTGGCAGTGTGTGTGTAGAGGCTGGCAGTGTGTGTGGTAGAGGCTGGCAGTGTGTGGGTAGAGGCTGGCAGTGTGTGTGTAGAGGCTGGCAGTGTGTGTGGTAGAGGCTGGTAGTGTGTGAGTAGAGGCTGGCAGTGTGTGTGTAGAGGCTGGCAGTGTGTGTGGTAGAGGCTGGCAGTGTGTTGGTAGAGGCTGGCAGTGTGTGTGGTAGAGCTGGCAGTGTTGTGGTAGAGGCTGGCAGTGTGTGGGTAGAGGCTGGCAGTGTGTGTGGTAGAGGCTGGCAGTGTTGTGGTAGAGGCTGGCAGTGTGTGGTAGAGGCTGGCAGTGTGTGTGGTAGAGGCTGGCAGTGTGTGGGTAGAGGCTGGCAGTGTGTGGGTGAGGCTGGCAGTGTTGTGTAGAGGCTGGCAGTGTTGTGGTAGAGGCTGGCAGTGTGTGTGAGTAGAGGCTGGCAGTGTGTGTGGTAGAGGCTGGCAGTGTGTGTGGTAGAGGCTGGCAGTTGTGTGTAAGCTGCAGTGTGTGTGTAGAGGCTGGCAGTGTGTGTAGAGGCTGGCAGTGTGTGTGAGTAGAGGCTGGCAGTGTGTGTGGTAGAGGCTGGTATGTGTGAGAAGAGCTGGCAGTGTTGGTAAAGGCTGGCAGTGTGTGTGGTAAAGCTGGCAGTGTGTGTTGTAGAGGCTGGCAGTTGTGTGGTAGAGGCTGGCAGTGTGTGTGGTAGAGGCTGGCAGTGTGTGTGGTAGAAGGCTGGCAATGTGTGTGAAGAGGCTGCAGTGTTGTGTAGAGGCTGGCAGTGTGTGGTAGAGGCTGGCAGTGTGTGTGTAAGCTGGCAGTGTGTGTGGCTGAGAGCTGGCAGTGTGTGTGTATAAGGCTGGCAGTGTGTGTGGTAGAGGCTGGCAGTGTGTGATAGAGGCTGGCAGTGTGTGTGGTAGAGGCTGGCAGTTGTGTGTGGAGAGCTGGCAGTGTGTGGGTAGAGGCTGGCAGTGTGTGTGGTAGTGGCTGGCAGTGTGTGTGGTAGTGGCTGGCAGTGTGTGTGGTAGAGGCTGGCAGTGTGTGTGGTAGAGGCTGGCAGTGTGTGAGGTAGAGGGTTGGCTTCTATAACCTCAACCGATGTAACAGAATCAGTAGGCAAACTCCTGACAAATCAGCTGTCAGGCAGCAGCTGCCTGACAGTCACCACACCATCAAGGTCTGGGTACTTCCGCTAGATGGCTCTGATTCGCCATGCTCCCAGCTGACAAAGTTGGTTTTGTGAGTTGCACGTAAATTTCTGGCTCTTTCTAAATAAAATAAAATCAGTGGACTCTTTTTCTTCTTACAATTTTTTATGCAACTGAAAGTTTTGAAGGCATTTACGAACCTCATATTTTCATTGTTTCCCTGTAATAACTTGAGAATGCCTCTCCTGTGCGTCTTCAAACTTTCCCTGCTGAAGCATGTCACAAGAAGAAAGATTGGATTGTTATTGGGTGGCAGATTGCCATTTTCATTCACCAAAATTTGTTATTGGTTTCTGTGCAATAACCTGAAACTACCTCTCCTGGTCTCATTTAAACTTTACTCAATGGCGTATATTAGAAAAACATTCGAGATTTTTATTGAAATCTGTAGGCGCCAATTTGCTAATTTTATTTAGAATAGTGTGTGGTATTTTTTTAGTGTGGTAATTTGTTACTGCCACTTCTAAAGGTTTCAGAATTTAAACTCAAATGAATCAATCCCAAAGAAAGGTTCAGTGTTTTTTATGCTTTCTATGTGCAAATTTTGCCGGTTTCTCAACGTATTCAAAACAGTAGAGAGTTTTGGTGTGTTTGTGTGATCAGTGGGGAACGCAGCTTAGGATTTCAACGCTGGCTTGTTTGCTCTACGGAAGGTTTACTGTAAGTGCCAGTCTTTCACTTCTCTGTGAAAAAAAAGAGATTACATTCTATTCAATAACTTGAGAAAGCTTCTTTATATTGGCTTCAAATTTTCAATGCTTTGCGTATCACTAAAGGATATAAGGTTTTATATCGCAGGTGTTAGTTTAATAATTTTACTAGAAAACTGGTGAGTGTTATTCTCTTCTTAAGAAGTGAGGAATTAAGATACCGAGCTGAAGACGTACACTGTACACTACAACATATTCTATTAATGCTGTTTCCTCAGCCGTTTAGAAGACATTAATTTTTATCTTATATTTCAGAATATTGAGTTTTTTCAAGTGTTTCGTTATAACTTTTTAAACGCTAATCTCAAGGACATTTTAATGTATAGGAAAACAACTACCGCGAGTTTCGTAAATATCAGCCTATTGGTTTCCGTGATGTAAAGGTGCAATTACCTTCTTTAGAAAACCATTATTGAGGAAATACGAAGTCTAAAAGTCTACGGAATTGTCGCACAGGACTTCGTCTGAATGGGTTCATTATATTTTTGCCGGTCCTGGGTCTCTTGAGCGTGTTATTTACAGCTCCTGGGCCTCTTCGGGGCATGGGTGATTCAATAGGGTAACTACAGCTTCTGGACCTCTTAAAGGTGTTCATCAATAGCTTCTTTGCCGCATGAGTGTGTTGATCTACAGCTCCTGGGCCTCATGGAGTAATCTCCAAATGTTGTGCCTCTTATGATAGTTCAATTATACCTCCTAAGCCTAGTTTTGAATTATTTGATATGGGAAATTGGTCTCTCGGATCGTGCAGTAACAAGAAAACTTAATTTTTAACTTTATTTGTGTGTATAGTATAAATGGCTTGAGAGCTACATTACAACTTTAAAGACGGTTTTGTCAGTAATTACATTTCATATTTGTCGTCCAGCTCTTCAGAGCTGTGATTTAAATACTGAAGCGCTGGAACAAAAATCTTGCTGACCTGGGATCCTTAGTTTCCGTAATGAGATTTTTGTCTCTTTTTTTTTAGAACGTGGATGAGCACTGTCCCCAAGAGCCAAGAGTTGTCTGATCCTGTTGGAACGAAAATATACTGATGAACAATTTTCCTCTATCTTCTAGACTTTTAGGTCTCCTTGAAACTGGCGGATGCACCTCCACCACCTCCTCCTCCTCCTCCTTCAGTATTGCATTGTTAGAAAATGGGGATGCCCATACATTATGTAGACGCTCACCATCAGTTTGTAATCCTCAGGGTAACATAATAGTTCCATCTGGATTTTTTGGCTATCATTGTGTCTGTTTAGTTATATCAGCTGCCTTATTATTGATGATGACCTCTTCATGCCTTGCGATCTTTCCATTAAATCTACGGAAAACAATACAACAGAATCTGAATTGGTTTACTGGCACACTACTGTAGGACAGAGGCAGCAGAGCAATGTGCTACACCAATATGAATGGTCTGAGTCAAGGTGAGTGCCTAAGGAGAAAGTTTAGACAGTTAATAGAAAATCCCCTTGATGATGGGCACTCATCACCAAGAGGCGAGCTTTGTGGTTTCCAGACATTCTCAAGCATTTTTGAGACTAGATTTTTCACTCTGATTTTTAAAGAAAACTTTTCTGGTTGAGGAACCTTCAGTGAAATTTGTCATGAACCATCTCATTGAGTGAGTCAGAGAAATTCATTAAAACTAATTAGCTAGATGCCACACGTGAAGACAGGAATGCAGAAGTGCTGTCTGTGTTGTCTTGTAGATTTACACTCCTCCGCGTCTGAATGGAAGTGCAGCTTGACCTCATTGTCTTTCTGTAGAGGATGTCTGAACATCTGAGTGAATATCTCCCTCATATCGCTGAATTCAGTTAGTTTTACGTTGATAAATGAAGCTGCATACATCAAGGAAAACGTTAGTTTGGACAAGTTCAGTCACTATGCAAAGGTGCAAGACGCCATGGGCATTGAGATTGCTTATTCGCTTTAACATTCTCTTAAAACCATTCAGTTTTTCAGGGAGAAATTAAAGGATTTTTAAAGAGGATTTGCTTGTCGAAAACCCTCCGAAGAAGTGATTTCCTTCTTCCCAAAGAGCAGCATCAAGTCCTTGCTGTAACCAGCTGATAATAAATAGATTACGAAAGCGTGTTTGAATGACGGTTAATGACACACTTTCTTAGTAAATGAAAAACACTTTTGAAGGCTAGTATTAACATGACCTTTTTTGGAGTGGAATATTAATATACGCTACACAAATAACCTGCACCAGCACACAGGAGAAAGAAACATATGACGACGTTTCGGTCCGACTTGGATTATTAACTAGGTACTGGACCGAATCTAAGTCATAAATTTCTTAATCCTATGTTTTGGTTATTTGCGTATTGCTGGTCACAGTATATACCGCCTCTTTACACATACCCCTGGCGGCCACATTAGCAACAAGGTGATGAGTGTTACCCAGGGCAGTGAACCAAGTTGTTCCACCTCTGGTGATAACTGGAGACCCATAACCTCGGAGAAGGAAATAAACGAACTTCAGAGGGAAAAATCATGACGTTTCTCCTTGAAGTTTCCATGACCGATGTCTCAGCGGTGTCAGCTGATTGATTCTTACTTATGACTGACGTATTGGTGGTATCAGCTGATTGATTCTTACTTATGACTGACGTATTGGTGGTATCAACTGATTGATTCTTACTTATGACTGACGTATTGGTGGTATCAGCTGATTGATTCTTACTTATGACTGACGTATTGGTGGTATCAGCTGATTGATTCTTACTTATGACTGACGTATTGGTGGTATCAGCTGGTTGATTCTTACTTATGACTGACGTATTGGTGGTATCAGCTGGTTGATTCTTACTTATGACTGACGTATTGGTGGCATCAACGTTTGTCCAGCAGTACGTTTATCTGGCAGTCCTTTCAACGTTCATCTGGCAGTGCGTTAATCTGGAAGACCGTTCATCTGGCAGTGCGTTTAGGCCGTGACACTCTGGTTCAATAGAGTGGCAGTGATAGGCAGTTGCTGGCGGCAGACCACTCCGCTGGAAGACAATTACTCCTCTAACTCTATTAATCGACGGCCAATTATCGTTTATTCATTGACTGGTCAATGCAGTTAGAAAGTTCATAGTTAACCTCGTTAACGATGACCCGACCATTGTTAGCAAGACAGTGTGTTCAGATTACCCGACCATTGTTAGCAAGACAGTGTTTTCAGATTGTTCGGATTATTCAACCACTGTAGGTCATCGGTCAGACCCCTCGAATTATCCGATTATTGATTGCAAGTAAAATTATTTAGATTCTTCACATTGTTCAGATTGCATAGTTTACACTGGACTCGTCTCAGTTATGCAGCGGTGTGCAGGGATTGTCGATCAGTTTGTATAATTAATTACATGTCTCTTGACTTGTAGGAATTAATGGTTAATCAGTATTTCGTAACTACACATATAATTACCAATAAATAATATTCGTTTGGATGATTGAGCGACTGAATAATCTTTATTGTTGATCAATGATGTTGAAGAGATGTTTAACTGAATAATAACACATACATATGTGCCTTATTAATCACCTTGTCTGTATTACGCGATTTATCTGAAGATTCACAGATGTTGCATAAGTGACTCATTCTTCAGCTTCTTGTTTTTCTAAATCATTTACATCAGATCTGAATATTGTTTGAAACTTACCCAAATATGATGCATAGCATTCAAATCCCTGATTTATTTGTAGTGTATACGAGTAAAATTTAGATTATCCTAGGTTATCCTGAATAAAAATTAAAATACTCGAGGTGCATTCTGGTGTAATGTCAATTATCCAAGACGTAACTGAATAAATGATCCGATACCCAAAGGCAGACACGTTCATCATTGACTGCACAGGAGCCAGCTGCTGGTGGTTCATATACTGAGGTTTTGGTTTGGTCTGGTCGTACAGTTCATCTATTTTTGAAGTCAAGAAGGCGACATCGTAAGCAGGACTCGAACCTGCAAACTTTGTAACAGAGTCCACAGTACTTTACCACTGAGCCAGACACCAGAAAAGTATGGGCGCATAGCCAAATTGTTGAGTATTTCAAATCTCTTTCGTTGTTCACTGTATGTGGCAGGATTTGATGAAATAAATTTGAAAACAAGCCTGGTGCCCCGGGGTATGGGGAAACATCGTGTAGCTTCGGCTATGCTCCCATACTTATCTGGGGTCTGGCTCAGTGGTAAAGTACTGTGGACTCTGATACAGAGTTTGTAGGCTCGAGTTCTGCTGTGTACGTAGAGACAATGTTTGTAAATAATTTCGCCTGTTTGCGAATTGTTAAGCATATGTGTGTGTGTGTGTGTGTGTGTGTGTGTGTGTGTGTGTGTGTGTGTGTGTGTGTGTGTGTGTGTGTGTGATGAAGCGGCTACCAAAGGAGCCACGAGCTATGTCTCTTGCAACAGAATGTTTACTTCAAAACATCTACAGTACATCAACAGTGACAGCTATCATACAAGAGTGATAACTATCATACAAGAGTGACAGCTATCATACAAGAGTGACAGCTATCATACAAGAGTGACAGCTATCATACAAGAGTGTAATTATACAAGGTGAGTTATCAAGGTGACAGCTATCATACAAGATTTGACAGCTATCATACAAGAGCGATAACTATCATACAAGAGTGTAACTTTCAAGAACAACTATCATACAAGATGACAGCTATGATACAAGATGACAGCTATCATACAAGAGTGATAACTATCATACAAGAGTGACAGCTATCATACAAGAGTGATAACTATCATACAAGAGTGACAGCTATCATACAAGAGTGACAGCTATCATACAAGAGTGATAACTATCATACAAGAGTGACAGCTATCATACAAGAGTGACAGCTATCATACAAGAGTGACAGCTATCATACAAGAGTGATAACTATCATACAAGAGTGACAACTATCATACAAGAGTGACAGCTATCATACAAGAGTGACAGCTATCATACAAGAGTGATAACTATCATACAAGAGTGACAGCTATCATACAAGAGTGATAACTATCATACAAGAGTGACAGCTATGATACAAGAGTGATAACTATCATACAAGAGTGTAGCTATCATACAAGAGTGATACTATCATACAAGAGTGACAGCTATGATACAAGAGTGACAGCTATGATACAAGAGTGATAACTATCATACAAGAGTGACAGCTATCATACAAGAGTGATAACTATCATACAAGAGTGACAGCTATCATACAAGAGTGACAGCTATCATACAAGAGTGATAACTATCATACAAGAGTGACAGCTATCATACAAGAGTGATAACTATCATACAATAGTGACAGCTATCATAAAAGAGTGACAGCTATCATACAAGAGTGACAGCTATCATACAAGAGTGACAGCTATCATACAAGAGTGACAGCTATCATACAAGAGTGATAACTATCATACAAGAGTGACAGCTATGATACAAGAGTGACAGCTATCATACAAGAGTGACAGCTATCATACAAGAGTGACAGCTATCATACAAGAGTGACAGCTATCATACAAGAGTGATAACTATCATACAGCAGTGACAGCTATCATACAAAAGTGACAGCTATCATCCAAAAGTGACAGCTATCATACAAGAGTGACATCTATCATAGAACAGTGACAGCTATCATACAACAGTGACAGCTATCATACAAGAGTGACAGCTATCATACAAGAGTGACAGACATCATACAGCAGTGACAGCTATCATAAAAGAGTGACAAGCTATCATACAAAGTGACAGCTATCATACAAAGTGACAGCTATCATACAAGAGTGACAGCTATCATACAAGAGTGACAGCTATCATACAAAGTACAGCTATCATACAGAGTGACAGCTATCATAAAGAGTGACAGCTATCATACAAAGTGACAGCTATCATACAAAGTGACAGCTATCATACAAGAGTGACAGTATCATCAAGAGTGACAGCTATCATAAACAGTGACAGACTATCATACAAAAGTGACAGCTATCATACAACAGTGACAGCTATCATACAACAGTGACAGTTATCATGCAAGAGTGACAGCTATCATACAACAGTAACAGATATCATACAAAAGTGACAGCTATCATACAACAGTGACAGCTATCATACAACAAGAGTGACAGCTGTCATACAACAAGAGTGACAGCTATCATACAACAAGAGTGATGGCTATCATACATGAATGACACTGTCATACAAGAGTGACAGCTATCAAGCAACAAGAGTGAGAGTTATCATACAACAAGAGTGACATCTATCATACAAGAGTGACAGCTATCATACAAGAGTGACAGCCATCATACAGCAGTGACAGCTATCATAAAAGAGTGACAACTATCATACAAAAGTGACAGTTATCATACAACAGTGACAGCTATCATACAAGAGTGACAGTTATCATGCAAGAGTGACAGCTATCATACAGCAGTAACAGCTATCATACAAAAGTGACAGCTATCATACAACAGTGACAGCTATCATACAACAAGAGTGACAGCTATCATACAACAAGAGTGACAGCTATCATACAACAAGAGTGACGGCTATCATACATGAATGACATCTGTCATACAAGAGTGACAGCTATCAAGCAACAAGAGTGACAGTTATCATACAACAAGAGTGACATCTATCATACCACAAGAGTGACATCTGTCATACACCAAGAATGACAAATATCATACAAGAATGACACCTATCATACAACAGTGACAGCTAACATACAAGAGTGATAGCTATCATACAAGAGTGACACTATTACATACAAGAGTGACAGCTATCATACAAGAGTGACAATTATCATACAAGAGTGACAGTTGCTAACAGCGTACTATGTAAGGTGCTCTTCGTGAAATTGCCTAAAGATTACCTGTTGTAGATATCGTGAGTCACCGCCCCCGCTGCCCGGTCCCAGATCATACATCTCAGTTGATTGCTTGATCAATGAGGCTGTTGGTGCTAGCAGTACGCAGTACATCATGCTTGTCTGATGATGTTCCAGTGAGCACATCAACAGCTGATACGGTACAGTGAGAGTATTATAATCATAATAATAGTAAACAATGAAAGCTTAATGAATAAAACGCATGTGTGACACTTGGGATTTTTATTGGCAGCAGTAAAGATACCCAAGTGTTGAACATGTCTTATACATGGGTACTGTGAACGCTCTTCCTCACGAACGGCTCCGATTTCCCCCTGAACCCCGACGCATAAGCTGCTTAATATTAAATAAAAGGTATACCTCAGAATTAACTCGGTTATAAAGATATGGCCTGGGCCAGGCTATGATGTGAGCTGAGGTAGTATAACAGCTCTTAGCTTGTAAAATACATGCAAAAGCTCTTACCATAACTAATGGTATAGCTTGAGAGAGAGAGAGAGAGACAGACAGACAGAGAGAGAGAGAGAGAGAGAGAGAGAGAGAGAGAGAGAGAGAGAGAGAGAGAGAGAGAGAGAGAGAGAGAGAGAGAGAGAGAGGAGAGAAACTGAGAGGAGAGGAGAAGAAGAGGAAGAGGTGGATGGAAGGGAAAGAAATGGAAGGAATATTACGCTGAGATTTTACGAAATATTCAGAGTGAAATGGGACGAGCACTTTGCGTGGGAGATATTATGCATAAACTCTGGGGAATCTTTTACCTCCCCCAGCAGCCCAATATTTAGAGCAATATATTCCGCCTGACGCCCTCAACTTTATTTCTGGAATCCTTGTTCTTGAGTTACTTTTTCTCCAAAAAATTATTTTTAATCTGCTTCATACATTATCATACATTTTTTTTTTTTTTGGGTGACCTTTCAAGGGAGAAGGCAGGGATATGATGCTGATTTGGGGATCTTCATCCAAGGAACTGGAGCTACCCTTGACGCATGAAGTGTCTTATTAAGAGAGTTATTATTTTTTTTTTTTTGAAAACATACTATATTTGACACTTGTTATACTGCCACTACTATCTCAGGCTCAGCATGACCCCTTACGAGTTTAGTGCTTCTCCTCTTTTACTCCTACTCAAGAATCCCTGAAGGTAGACCCAAGGTCCAGTGGCGGGTCATCATGACTTAAGACTCGCGTGAGCATAACCACATGTCCTGTTTCCTGACGAGTGTTACCTAACTTAACGTGAAGGCCCTTCACTATATCGTCCCAGACCATGGAGCTGAACTCTTCTCCAGGCTGAGGGACTGACCCCTTCAAATACTTTTTGTCCAAGCTTGATGGACTGATTACATCATCTTTATTTCATTTCTACTGCTGCCTTTGTATGTGACTGAAGAAGTCTACTGTATAGGCGAAACGTTTCAGCAATAAGCTGTTGTACATGTGTCTTAATCTTCAACCATTTTCAACAATATAGAATCTTTGTTTATAACTAAAGCAAGCTTCATCCGATCGGCTTAAATATTCAATGGTTGTACTGTAACAATTATTGACAGGTGCAGATACCAGGTCCTCTCCTGTCAATGTCATCGCCATCACTCCTGGTTTTGGTTTCCTTGCAATAATTCCCTAGAGTTCTGATCGGCTTCATCACTGTTGTATCAACACAGGAGAGATATTGCTGGCTTCATTTTTACGCGAAGACAATACAGTCATTGAAGAACCCAGCTGGACAAGCAATTTGCAAGTACGTATTGAGTTCAATTAGTGGTGTGTTTTGGAAAACTGAAGTCAACGGACTCTGATGTTTGTTCACCTATTGCAAGAGGAGTATCCGTTGAAAATGAGGCAAATAAGATAATAATAGCAATATCAGGGATATAATTGGTTGTGGCGGTCAAGGAATAACTGTTGATAACCAGAACACAGGAACGAAGGAACACTGTAGCATGTTTACAGGCCCATGCCAGGCATATCTTCACTCGCACCCACCCACACCCACTCAAAGACCCGTCCTACCTATATATTTAAAGCTATCCACAATTTTTGCCTATGTGACACTACCTAGGAGTTTGTTCCACTCATCCATAACTCTATTACCAAACCAGTACTTTCCAATATCCTTTCTAAAAACTAAATTTATCCAGCTTAAATCTATTGCTGCAGGTCCTGTCTTGGTTAGATATTTATTTCTCTTTTCTATTTGTACACTTCAATCATGATTTCTCATACACTGAATCAATTTCGTCATTCTACTCTGTATATTTTTGAGCGCATTTATGAATACAGTAGAGCCACCGGTGCTCAACTCCGTGAGTGGAATTGGAATCACACGAGTATTTACGATAGAAACAATATGAACATGTTCAGTTTTCTTACTTGAAGGCAATTTGTCATGTGTGATCAAGTCTTCAATTCAACCTTGGTTTGTTATTACTGCCGTGACGAAGCTGATACTTAGTATCAATGGCTTCCTTCTGCCCGGAACAGGACTCACGAAAATATAGTGTATCGACGAATAGAGACATTTCAATTCTGGGTCATATCTCGGTGGGATTTGTCATCAAAGAAAATGGTATCAGTAAGACTGGTCTTCGGACTATGGGTATCCCTGTTAAATGACTGTCAATGTTATTCTTAACACGACACAATTCCATATCTAAATTGATGTTACTGTCTTGTTTACCAATCACGCATTATCAGTTGATAAAGATTTATCAAATAATGACTTAGTAAAATCTGCACAAAACAAAATGCTGTCTCAGTAAAAGTTTGTTCTGTAAAGTGTGTCTTTCTCACTGGTAACCTCCTGCCGATGATGCTTGTGCTTGTGCTGGAGACTTCGCAAGTTTCTGGTGAAAGCATTGATCTGTTTGTTGGTATTACCAGCAAGATTCAAGAGAACATCTGGCCTAGTTTTACGAAGTAATTCTTCTCTTGGTACTTTTTCGGAAGTTGAGAATCGAAGAGACAGCCTTTTGAAAAGGTGAGCCCAGGTTTCAACTAGCAATTGTGTCCTCGGGGAGATCAATCAGGGCCTGGTCGAGGGAAGAGCCAGAGATATGAGTGAGAAACTGATTCTCTCTCTCTCTCTCTCTCTCTCTCTCTCTCTCTCTCTCTCTCTCTCTCTCTCTCTCTCTCTCTCTCTTTCTCACACAAACACATGAAGGGGTTTTACACTGTTAGATTTAGGGTTCCTAACTTTATTTACAAGCTAACAGTTGTTACCTACATCAGTTCGTTTGAAAGCATGTTCCTGAGTCTAGTCATTCTACGATGAAATGATCTCAGTTAAGGTGATGTTCTGGAGAAGGTACAGTCAGAGTGTAGTTGCTGCTTACTGCTCGTCTTGTTGTGGAGAATCTAACTTGCTGTCCGCGGAGTGGAGCCAAGTGTGGTATTTTGACAATATTGGCCTTGTACATAACAGTAAGGCCGCCCACATCCCTCCAGTGTTGAAGGCTTTGCTAAAATGATAGATCTGTCTAGTATGAGCCATCTTGCTCTGTTCGCTATTCTGTCGAGGAGTCACAGATGAGAAAGGGGACAGGTAATCCATTAAAGTGGAGCATACTCTAGGTGTAAGTGTACTTACACCTCGTACAGAGTCGTACAGAGTCTTGCAACCTTTACCGTTGAGCAGATGCGAGATACGTCGAAGTGCTGTAAGTTTCCTGGCTTCTTTGTTTGCAAGATTTACTTGATTCTTCATAGTCAGTTTGGAGTTAAATTTTATCCCAAGAATATCTACTTCTTGCCGGATTACTAACACTCCTCCATTCATTCTTACCACTGCTCCAGCATTACGATCATGGTGCCTAAAGACCATCATTTTTTTCCTCAGGAGCAAATGTGACCTGCCGTCGTTTTCCCCAGGCTGATATAACAGTAAGCTGGTAATTGATGCAACTTAGAGCAGCTGGAATTTCCTCTCATGGATAAGTAAATGTCAGAGTACAGTCGTCTGCATATGCATGGGATTCTGGGATGAGTCGAAGAAGGTTATTGAATAAGACATTCTATAACAATAGCCTAAGCACATTTGTCCCATTGAGAGCGTAGCTATCAATGGGACAAATGTGTAAGGTGCCTTACTCGGTCGAAAGCACCAGTAATGTCCAGTGCTACTACATACCTGACCTTGAATTCATCTATTAACTGGTGCCACATAGTGGATAGGTTTAACAGCTGATCAGCAGCAGAGTGACCTTTTCTGAAGCCATATTGACGGTCACAAAAAAGCGAGTGGTAGGCGATAAACGCTGTTATCTGCCATGGCATTATTGTCTCAAGAATTTTGCCAGTGATTGACAGGAGTAACACTGGTACATAGTTCCTGATTTTCACTCTGCTCTGTATAGTGCTGATAGATGTGAATTAGAGGTGATGCTAGTTGGTCTGCACATCTACTCAGCAATCTTACGCTCAACTTATCTAGGCCTACATCCTTTTCTTGGTCCAGCTATTTAAGAAGAAAATACACTTCTTATTGCCTTATCGTCACCACTGACAACTTTGATACAGTTCTTGGGGCTAGCGAAGGTTTCTTGCAGGATCAAGAACGTGCATCTTGGCAACAAAGTGTTCGGCAAAGAGGTCAGTTTTCTCCTGACTACTAGTCGAAAGATTTCATCCTGCCGATTTAGAAGTGGAATAATTTCGTCAGGTGAATAACCTTGTCGGTCCTTGACCAAGAACCACAAGGCTTTGGAGCCCACTCTACCTGATGCTAATTTTCTTTTTGTGTCGGTCTCACATCTAGACATGGCACACTTTTGTACTTCTTTCATTTGCTAACAGGCTTGCCTGTGCAGGTTCATGTTATAGATAGTGGGATGCCTCTTATACCTTCTCCAAGCTTTGTACTTAGCAGTAGCATCCTCTCGACAACAAAAGCCGGTGAGGGATGTGTTTCTGTTGGAGATAGATTAAGGATGTGTTCAGTGAGGTGGCGAGCTCAGAGTGAAGGACAGGCCACATCCCTTTTTCCCAAAGCCAGGTTGTACGTGTAGATTCTTAACCTAGTTCTGTTGGAATCTTAAATGTTGTAAAGACAGCCTTGTGGTCAAATTATCCAACACAGCTAAGTGGATGGCAAGTGTTCAGATAGATCACTTACTGCAAGAAGTTCATCAGAATCCCTCTGTATAAGATATTGGTTGAGGTCACTAACAATTATAATATGATGACATGAAAGTAGAAGGGAGTCCACATTTCCCATCAGGAGTTGACGGGGTCTGCTTGTTGCTACTGAGATCTGTACATGATAGTACAGGGGTGCTAGTGTTTATGCATAGCATGAAGAACATCATTTCCAGATGATTAGGGATGGTAGCATCAATGAGCTGGACATGAACACTTTTATAAAAGCACACAGCAACGCCTCCTCCTTGTCCTTGCCTATCTCTCCTCATCCATGAGTTGTAGCCAGCAATTCTAGCAAAATGTTCTGGACTCCTGTCGTCGAGAAATGTCTCAACAACGGTGATCTTGTCGGGACAGTGAATGTGTCCGTAAGCTCCCCAACATTCATTATGAAGCCTCTAATGTTGGCCGCCTTTATGCTGATGGACTGGCTCCTCATGCTTGTGTTCAGCTTGAGTTGGGAAGTAGCTCTGTGGTCTTGTATAAGGCACAACGCAACATGCAGAGCCAAGGGAGTAGCTAGGTGGGTCATGTGTGAGTCTGTGTTCACTAATTCTAAGATCCTGATGTTTTTTTCCAAGAAAAAATATATAAAGAACTGGTGATACTCTCTGTCAAGTTCCTTTTGTCCTACGACAGTGGTACTGCTGATGTTCCCTATTATGGTAATAATTGCACCTGGTTTCTTGCAGACAGTTGTCAGTGGTGTGCCCCCTCTGGTGACAGTGGGAGCACTGCCTATGTGCCTGGGAGGGGGCACTCCTATATCCTGCACCTCTTGTGTTTCGCTGCTAATTCAGCAGCTGATTTCTCTGTAGGTTCTGCTGCTGGTGATCCTGATGATTATGTAACTAGTGAGCGTTTTCCTGGGACTGTGTTGGTAGAAGGAGAGACGATTGTGGGTGACCACCTCTTACTCTTCCACGATATCTTCCACGCCCCTCGTTCAGCTCTACATGATATATCCAAGTCCTGCACTTATTCAAGTGCAGTCACTGTCACCTGGTTATTATTAGCTGCACCAATCTCTGGTGGAGAAAAATCTGACTCAGTATCGGCAGATGGCGCATTGCTGCAAGTGTACCAGCAGGTGATGGAGCAGTGATGGTAGGTGTACGCTCTCTCTCTCTCTCCTTTTCTCTCTCAGAAGTTACTGGTCCCACGAAAAGGGGAAATTCTTGCAGATGCGCCACTGACACACCGGCTTCATTGCTCAAGGTAACATGAGCCGATTAATCAAGAGATCTGGTGGAGAGGGACCTGCAGGAGTGAGAACTGGTGAAGGGGGACGTGGTGGAGAGATGCCAGTTGAAGTGACTCCAGGTGGTGGGGAGCAAATGGAGGGGAAGCTGGTGGAGGGGACCTGGTGGAGATGGATCTGGTGGAGGGGGATCTAGTGGAGGGGGACATGGTAGAGGGGGACTTAGATGAGGGGGAGCCTGGTGGATGGGGACCAGGTGGGGGGACTTGGAGGACCTGGAAGAGGGGGACGACCTGGTTCAAATAGACTTAAAATTAATACTTATCAGGTAGAGGAGGTAATACATCGTGGGAGAAACTCTTCTGTGCCACCATAAGGATTTAATGATGCCAGGGAGATAATGGTGCACACTGAAGCCAGGGAGATAATGGTGCACACCGAGATGAGGGAGATAATGGTGCACATTGAGATAAGGGAGATAATGGTACATACTGAGGCCAGGGAGATAATTGTGTACACTGAGGAAAGGGAAATAATAGTGCACACTGAGGCCAGGGAGATAATAATGCACAATGAAGCCAGAGAGACATTGGTGAAAACTGAGGCAAGAGACATAATGGTGCACACTGATGCCAGGGAGATAATGGTGCATACTGAGGACAGGGAAATAATGATGCACGCTGAGACCAGAGAGATAATGGTGCACATTGAAGCGAGGGAGATAATGGCGAACACTGTGGCCAGGGAGATATTGAGTAACACTAAGGCAAGGGAGATAATGGTGCACAAAGAAGTCTGGGAGATAATGGCGCATACGTAGACCAGGGAGATAATGGTGCACACTGAGGCCAGGGAGATATTGGTTCAAACTGAGGTGAGGGAGATATTGCTGCACAATGACACCAGGGAGATATTTCTGCACACTGAGACTGTGGATATATTGGTGAACACTGAGGCCAGGGAGATATGAACACTGAGGCAAGTTAGATAATGGTGCACACTGATGTCAGGGAGATATTGGTGTACACTGATGCCGGGAAGATATTAGTACACACTTAGGCCAGAGAGATATTGATGTACAATGATGCCAGGGAGATATTGGTGCACACTGAGGCCAGGGAGATATTGGTGAACATTAAGACAAAGGAGATAATGGTGCACACTGAGGCCAGGGAGATATTGTTGAACACTGAGGCAAAGGAGATAATGGTGCACACTGAGGTGAGGGAGAAAATGGTGCATAGTGAGGTCAGAGAGATATTGGTGCACACTGAGGCCAGAGAGATATTGGTGCACAATGAGGCCAGGGAGATAATGGTGCATACTGATGTCAGTGAGATATTGTTGAACACTGAGGAAAGGGAGATAATGGTGCATACTGAGGCCAGAAATTTAATGATGCACGCTGGTGCCAGGGAGGTAATGGTGTACAGTGAGGCCCGAGAGATTATGGTGCACACTGAGCTTGGAAGATAATGGCGAACACTGAGGCCAGGGAGTTATTGGTACACACTGAGGTTAGGAAGATAATGGTACATACTGATGCCAGGGAGATAATATTGTACTCTGAGTTCAGGTAGATTATAGTGCACACTGAGGCCAGGGAGATAATGGTGCACACTGAGGCCAGTGAGATAATGGTGCACACTGAGGCTAGGGAAATAATGTTACACACTGAGGCCAGGGAGATAATGGTGCACACTGAGGCCAGGGAGATAATGGTGCACACTGAGGCCAGGGAGATAATGGTGCACACTGAGGCTAGGGAGATAATTGTTGTACATTGAGGCCAGAGAGACAAGAATGAGCACCGAAGGCCGGATGATAAGGGTGAACAGGGTGTGTGCACCATTATCCCCCTTGTCTCAATGTGCACCACTATTTATCTGGTCTCAATGTTTACATTTATCTCCCTTTGTCTCAATGTGCACCATTATCTCCCTGGTCTCAGTTTGCACCATTATCTCCCTCGATTCTCTGTGCACCATTATATCCCTGGCTCCGTGTGCACTATTATCTCCCTGGCATCAGATTGCACCATTATCTTTCTGACTCAGTGTGCACAATATCTACTTGGCATTAGTTTGCACTATTATTTCCCAGGCATCAGCGTGCACCGTTATCTCGCTGACATCAGTGTGCACCATTATTTCTTTCAGGCCTCAGCGTGCACCATTGTCTCCCTGACATCAAAGTGCACCATTATCTTTCTGGGCTCAGTGTGCACCATTACTTGGCATCAGTTTGCACCATTATATTCCTGGATTCATGGTGCAACATTATCTTCCTCGATCAGTGTGCACCATTATCTATCTTGCCTCATTCGGCACCATTATCTCCCTTACCTCAGTGTGCACCATTATCTCCCTGACCTCAGTGTGCACCATTATCTCTTTGGCCTCATTCGGCACCATTATCTCCCTTACCTCAGTGTGCACCATTATCTCCCTTACCTCAGTGTGCACCATTATCTCCCTGGCCTCAGTGTGCACCATTATCTCTCTGGCCTCATTCGGCACCATTATCTCCCTTACCTCAGTGTGCACCATTATCTCCCTGGCCTCAGTGTGCACCATTATTTCCCTGGCCTCAGTGTGCACCATTATCTCCCTGGCCTCAGTGTGCACCATTATCTCCCTGGCCTCAGTGTGCATCATTATCCCCCTAGATTCAGTGTGCACCATTATCTCCCTGGCCTCAGTGTGCACCATTATCTCCCTGGCATCATTAACGCCTTATGGTGACAGAGAAGAGTTTCTCCCACGAGGGATTATCTCCTCTACCTGATTAATATTACCTTCAAGTCTTTTCGAATCTGGTCTTCCTCCTCTCCCAGGTGCCCCTCATCCAAGTTCCCCCACCAGGTCCCCATCCAACAGGTTCCCCTCATCCAGGTCCCCGTCCAACAGGTCCCCTCTACCAAGTCCCCCCCCACCAGGTCCCCCTCCGCCATATCCCTATCCATCAGGTCCTCTCTACCAGCTCCCCAGTGTACCAGCACTGTTTCTCTCAGTGTACCAGCACTGTTTCTCTCAGTGTACCAGCACTGTTTCTCTCAGTGTACCAGCACTGTTTCTCTCAGTGTACCAGCACTGTTTCTCTCAGTGTACCAGCACTGTTTCTCTCAGTGTACCAGCACTGTTTCTCTCAGTGTAACAGCACTGTTTCTCTCAGTGTACCAGCACTGTTTCTCTCAGTGTACCAGCACTGTTTCTCTCAGTGTACCAGCACTGTTTCTCTCAGTGTACCAGCACTGTTTCTCTCAGTGTACCATCACTGTTTCTCTCAGTGTACCAGCACTGTTTCTCTCAGTGTACCAGCACTGTTTCTCTCAGTGTACCAGCACTGTTTCTCTCAGTGTACCAGCACTGTTTCTCTCAGTGTACCAGCACTGCTTCTCTCAGTGTACCAGCATTGTTTCTCTCAGTGTACCAGCACTGTTTCTCTCAGTGTACCAGCACTGTTTCTCTCAGTGTACCAGCACTGTTTCTCTCAGTGTACCAGCACTGTTTCTCTCAGTGTACCAGCACTGTTTCTCTCAGTGTACCAGCACTGTTTCTCTCAGTGTACCAGCACTGTTTCTCTCAGTGTACCAGCACTGTTTCTCTCAGTGTACCAGCACTGTTTCTCTCAGTGTACCAGCACTGTTTCTCTCAATGTACCAGCACTGTTTCTCAGTGTACCAGCACTGTTTCTCTCAGTGTACCAGCAATGTTTCTCAGTGTACCAGCACTGTTTCTCTCAGTGTACCAGCACTGTTTCTCTCAGTGTACCAGCACTGTTTCTCTCAGTGTACCAGCACTGTTTCTCTCAGTGTACCAGCACTGTTTCTCTTAGTGTACCAGCACTGTTTCTCTCAATGTACCAGCACTGTTTCTCAGTGTACCAGCACTGTTTCCCTCAGTGTACCAGCACTGTTTCTCTCAGTGTACCAGCAATGTTTCTCTCAGTGTACCAGCACTGTTTCTCTCAGTGTACCAGCACTGTTTCTCTCAGTGTACAAGTACTGTTTCTCTCAGTGTACCAGCACTGTTTCTCTCAGTGTACCAGCACTGTTTCTCTCAGTGTACCAGCACTGTGTCTCTCAGTGTACAACCACTGTTTCTCTCAGTGTACACACATCAAAAGTAATATGCTTATCGGAATATATATAAAGTGGTTAGTGTACGAGTACCTGGTAGTCTTGTCTGAGGGATTATAGTTGGGATTTTCGCCATTATAGAGTCGAGAGAGCATCCCTCCTGGGCTCTGTGTATCCTCGCTGCTCTCTCGTTAATTGCCGGTTTAATGATCATTTTAATTGATCATTTGCGGCATCTATAAAGCTTTATGACCAGTGGCTTAAAATACATAATTAAAAAAAATGTATTGTGATGGCCGATTTGTCTGCGCAATTACCTATTTGTAATTACCTATTTGTAGCATCAGGAGCAATGCTAATGATAGTGACGTCCAGTCTTCAGTAAGGTTTTATTATACATATCATTTTATTATTTCCAGTGATTATAGCACTTACTACTTCCTCTTGTAATTCATTATATTGATATACCACTGTTAATGAAGGAAATATTCTTCTTTTCTTAATCTCCACTGTTTTATTCCTCACCTTACAACTGTGGATTCTTCTTGTCTCTCTCGAACGTACTAAAAAGTCGTCGTGTTTCCTTCATATCATTTTATAACTTTGTATATGGGGTTATTATGTCTACTCCCTCATGTATTTTCCATGTAAATTTGTTAAGGATATCTCTGTGTCCTCCGTTCTACAGCACGATCTCAGATCAAGTCTCCTTAACTGTAAAGAAAATGTCACTGAATGAAAACCTAATGACAAATACATGAAAGCAAAAATAAGGATAAATTGAATGTTATTTTGGGAATTTCATGTAGAAATGTTTTGAACGTCTGTGGTCGTGTCTGGCAAGTGAATGTCCCGTTCTGTTTCTTCCAAATTACATTCACAATATTTTGTATTCTCATTGTGAGTGGATGTATGTGTATATACTTATCTATCTATTTGTTAATCTCGGTGTCCTCTGCCGAAATAGCGAAATGAAAATTTAGTTTTGCTATAAATCTTCGAAAATCAATTTGAACATAACGAAAAAATTATATATAATTTATTTGAGTAATATTAAAGAAATTTTGCCTGACCTGTGATTTATCTAGCAAAATTTAGATTAAAATAATTACGTTAGTTCAAGTTAGGTTAGGTGAGGTTTCTAAGTTAGGTTTGGTCCAAAAATAATAATATTATTATAATCATAACTGAGCGCTAAACCCATAAATGTCGGTCCAAAATTAATAAATATTTCTATCATTGTCTATTAAAAAATGATCCACCATTGTGTAAAGTAATTTTTTTGGAAAAGTCTAATTTTTAACAAAGTTCGGCATATTCGGCTTATTAGGCACAAACACACACACACACACACACACACACACACACACACACACACACACACACACACACACACACACACACACACACATATAAAATACTGCGAGGAATAGATAAGGTGGACAGAGACAAGATGTTCCAGAGAGGGGACACAGAAACAAGGGGTCATAATTGGAAGTTGAAGACTCCTATGAGTCAAAGGGATGTTAGGAAGTATTTCTTCAGTCATAGAGTTGTCAGGAAGTGGAATAGCTTAGAAAGCGACATAGTGGAGGCAGGAACCATACATAGTTTTAAGACTAGGTTTGATAAAGCTCATGGAGCAGGGAGAGAGAGGACCTAGTAGCAATCAGTGAAGAGGCGGGGCCAGGAGCTATGACTCGACCCCTGCAACCACAAATAGGTGAGTACAAATAGGTGAGTACATATATATATATATATATATTTTTTTTTTTTTTTTTTTTTCAACAAGTCGGCCGTCTCCCACCGAGGCAGGGTGACCCAAAAGGAAAGAAAATCCCCAAAAAGAAAATACTTTCATCATCATTCAACACTTTCACCACACTCATACATAATCACTGTCTTTGCAGAGGAGCTCAGATACGACAGCTGAGAAAAGTCCCTCCCAGCTGTCACTATCTCAGACCCCTCCTTTAAAGTGCAGGCATTGTACTTCTCATTTCCAGGACTCAAGTCCAATTAAATCAATTAACTGGTTTCCCTGAATCCCTTCACAAAATGTTACCCTGCTCACACTCCAACAGATCGTCATGTCCCAAAAACCATTCGTCTCCATTCACTCCTATCTAACACGCTCACACATGCTTGCTGGAAGTCCAAGCCCCTCGCCCACAAAACCTCCTTTACCCCTTCCCTCCAACCTTTTCTAGGACGACCCTACCCCGCCTTCCTTCCCCTACAGATTTATACGCTCTCCAAGTCATTCTACTTTGATCCATTCTCTCTAAATGACCAAACCACCTCAACAACCCCTCTTCAGCCCTCTGACAAATACTTTTAGTAACTCCACACCTTCTCCTAATTTCCACATTCCGAATTTTCTGCATAATATTTACACCACACATTGCCCTTAGACAGGACATCTCCACTGCCTCCAGCCTCCTCCTCGCTGCAGCATTTGCAACCCATGCTTCACACCCATATAAGAGTGTTGGTACCACTATACTTTCGTACATTCCCTTCTTTGCCTCCATGGATAACGTTTTTGTCTCCACAGATACCTCAATGCACCACTCACCTTTTTTCCTTCATCAATTCTATGGTTAACCTCATCCTTCATAAACCCATCCGCTGACACGTCAACACCCAAATATCTGAAAACATTTACTTCTTCCATAATCCCTCTCTCCAATGTGATATCCAATTTTTCTTTATTTAAATCGTTTGATACCCTCATCACCTTACTCTTATCTATGTTCACTTTTAACTTTCTACCTTTACACACTCTCCCAAACTCGTCCACTAACCTTTGCAACTTTTCTTTAGAATCTCCCATAAGCACAGTATCATCAGCAAAAAGTAACTGTGTCAACTCCCATTTTGCATTTAATTCTCCATAATTTAATCCCACCCTCTCCCCAACACCCTAGCATTTACTTCTTTTACAACCCCATCTATAAATATATTAAACAACCATGGTGACATTACACATCCCTGTCTAAGACCTACTTTTACCGGGAAGTAATCTCCTCTCTCCTACACACCCTAACCTGAGCTTCACTATCCTCATAAAAACTCTTTACAGCCTTCAGTAACTTACTACCTATTCCATACACTTGCAACATTTGCCACATTGCTCCCCTATCCACTCTATCATATGCCTTTTCTAAATCCATAAATGCAATAAAAACTTCTCTACCTTTATCTAAGTACTGTTCACATATATGCTTCACTGTAAACACTTGATCTACACATCCCCTACCCACTCTAAAGCCTCCTTGCTCATCTGCAATCCTACTCTCTGTCTTACCTCTAATTCTTTCAATAATAACCCTGCCATACACTTTACCTGGTATACTCAGTAAACTTATTCCCCTATAATTTTTACACTCTTTTATCCCCTTCCTTTATATAAAGGAACTATACATGCTCTCTGCCAATCCCTAGGTACCTTCCCTCTTTCATACATTTATTAAACAAAAATACCAACCACTCCAGCACTATATCCCCCTGCTTTTAACATTTCTGTCATGATTCCGTCAATTCCAGCTGCTTTACCCCCTTTCATTCTACGTAATGCCTCACGCACCTCCCCACACTCACATCCTGCTCTTCTTCACTCCTAAACGATGTTGTACCTCCCTGGCCAGTACATGAAATTACCGCCTCCCTTTTTCATCGACATTTAAAAGTTCCTCAAAATATTCCCGCCATCTACCCAATACCTCCAGCTCCCCATCTACTAACTCCCTACTCTGTTTTTAACTGACAAATCCATTCGTTCCCTAGGCTTTCTTACCTTGTTTATCTCACTCCAAAAATTTTTCTTGTTTTCCGCAAAATTTTTTGACAGAGCCTCTCCCATTCTTTCATCCGCTCTTCTTTTGCACTCTCTCACCACTCTCTTCACCTTTCTTTTACTTTCCATATACTCTGCTCTTCTATTAACACTTCTGTTTTGTAAAACCTCTCATAAGCTACCTTTTCTCTTTTATCACACCCTTTACTTCTTCATTCCACCACTCACTCCTCTTTCCTCCTGCACCCACCCTCCTATAGCCACAAACTTCTGCCCCACATTCTAATACTGCATTTTTAAAACTATCCCAACTCTCTTCAACCCCCCCACTACTCATACTTGCACTAGCCCACCTTTCTGCCAATAGTTGCTTATATCTCACCCTAACTTCCTCCTCCCTTAGTTTATACACTTTTACCTCTCTCTTACTTGCTGTTGCCATTTTCTTTTGTCCCATCTACCTTTTACTCTAACTGTAGCTACAACCAAATAATGATCTGATATATCCGTTGCCCCTCTATAAACATGTACATCCTGAAGCCTACTCATCAACCTTTTATCCACCAATACATAATCCAACAAACTACTTTCCTTACGTGCTATATCATACCTTGTATATTTATTTATCCTCTTTTTCATAAAATATGTATTACTTATTACCAAACCTCTTTCTACACATAGCTCAATTAATGGCTCCCCATTTACATTTACCCCTGGCACCCCAAATTTACCTACTACTCCATCCACAACATTTTTACCCACTTTAGCATTAAGATCCCCAACCACAATTACTCTCTCACTTGGTTCAAAACTCCCCACACACTCACTCAACATTTCCCAAAATCTCTCTCTCTCCTCTACACTTCTCTCTTCTCCAGGTGCATAAACACTTACTATAACCCACTTTTCACATCCAACCTTTATTTTACTCCACATAATCCTTGAATTTATACATTTATATTCCTTCTTTACCTGCCATAACTGATTATTCAACATTATTGCCACTCCTTCTTTAGCTCTAACTCTATTTGAAACCCTGATCTAATCCCATTTATTTCTCCCCACTGAAACTCTCCTACCCCTTCAGCTTTGTCTCACTTAAAGCCAGGACATCCAGCTTCTTTTCATTCATAACATCTACAATCATCTCTTTCTTATCATTCGCACAACATCCACGCACATTCAAACATCCCACTTTGACGGTTTTCTTCTTCTTCTTTTAGTAAGCTATACAGGAAAAGGGGTTACTAGCCCATTGTTCCCGGCATTTTAGTTGACTTTTACAACACGCATGGCTTACGGAGGAAAGATTCTTATTCCACTTCCCCATGGATATGAAAGGGAAAAAGCAATAAGAACAAGAACTATTAAGATAAAATCAAAGAAAACTCAGATGAGTGTGTATACATAAACGTGTACATGTTTGCGTAGTGTGACCTAAGTGTAAGTATAAGTAGCAAGACGTACCTGAAATCTTGCATGTTTATGAGACAGAAAAAGACACCAGCAATCCTACCATCATGTAAAAACAGTTTCAGGTTTCTGTTTCACAGTCACCTGGCAGGATGGTAGTACCCTCCTGGGTGGTTGCTGTCTACCAACCTACTACCTATATATATATATACTACTATATATATATATATATATATATATATATATATATATATATATATATATATATATATATATATATATATATATTATTGTATCCACGAACGAGTGGTATTGATCAATAACAACAGTCGTAGTGTTGTTATTGGTCAATTCCAACTTTAAATTCAAACTTGCAGTCAACCACACACAACTTAATCAACCCAAGATTAATGTTCTTATCAAATGGCATGGGGGAACTCGACAAATTCTTCCTCCAGATAATCTAACAAATTAGGGATAGGCACACGGGTGAACAAAGCTGCGACGTCGAAACTTACTAGTGTGAAATCATTTGAAGGCAGGGAATTGATATGGGAATTTACTGTAGAGAAATAATTGGACTTTAATATTCCATTTTTAGATGTTCTGATCCACAGGGTTGGCAAAATGTTTAAGTTTACTGTATATAGGAAGGCCATGAATGTGTGTTCATATATCCACTATTACTCAACCATGAAACTAGAGTAAAAGGAAGTGCTTTTCTTACTATGTTTTCGAGGGCTTATAGAGTGTGTAGCCCTGAGTTTTTGGATGAGGAAATTATGAAAATCTACGATATTGCTAAAAAAAAAAACTGTTATCTTAAATAGTTTGTAGAGTGTGCTTTGCTGGCAGCTAGGAAAACTTATCATAGGACTTGAGCTGTAAGGACTGCTCAAAAATCAAATACAATATTTAACCACACGTGAGTTTGTAAAAATCAGGCCAAGTGGTCTGAAGCAAAGGTCATGTAGCCTTGTACTTCATAGCTAGAAAGAAACATTCTTGAGTCTGCAATTACTAAACACAATAATCATTCATTATGCAATGGTAGTAGTGGGTTGTTCAAGCTCTATTCGTTTATAATTGAGGTTATCGTGCACAGTCTAAAACAAGAATCATATATGAATGCTCAGGATTGTCTTAGCTGCCAGGGTTCCACTCCAAGGAATTACGGCTTTTGTTTGTCTTTCCTTTCGAGGCTCGACCGTTAGTTTACCCTTTAGGTGAGATTGCCAGTTTTCCCGTTTTCCTTAAGTGTGTGGAATTTCCCTAATACAATTGCCAGACACATCCATATTCAGAATGTTAGGTCCTTTATATTGCCCTAAATCCGATTGATAGTTTTGATAACTGTTATTTACCAATGTTTTTTTGCTAGTTAACCAGTCCAATACCTTTGCTTGTGAGTTGACTATCATCTATTCTCTTAATACTCAATCTGTCTGCACTACGCACTCGTGTACCTGGGGGCACTGTTTTAGCAAGCATCCCTTGGATCAAATCTGTTGAGATTTCTGCAGCTTTGCATGCTCCTGATGATGCGGTGATTGCAACACGAAAGGCCTGGAGCTATTATTCAACTCCCCTTCTTGTTGTTTTGCATATATATATATATATATATATATATATATATATATATATATATATATATATATATATATATATATATATATTTTTTTTTTTATTAACACATCGGCCGATTCCCACCAAGGCAGGGTGGCCCGAAAAGAAAAACTTTCATCATCATTCACTCCATCACTGTCTTGCCAGAAGGGTGCTTTACACTACAGTTATAAAACTGCAACATTAACACCCCTCCTTCAGAGTGCCGGCACTGTACTTCCCATCTCCAGAACTCAAGTCCGGCCTGCCGGTTTCCTGAATCCCTTCATAAATGTTACTTTGCTCACACTCCAACAGCACGTCAAGTATTAAAAACCATATGCCTCCATTCACTCCTATCAAATACGCTCACACATGCTTGCTGGAAGTCCAAGCCCCTCGCACACAAAACTTCCTTTACCCCTCCCTCCAACCTTTCCTAGGCCGACCCCTACCCCGCCTTCCCTCCACTACAGATTTATACACTCTCGAAGTCACTCTGTCTCGTTCCATTCTCTCTACATGTCCAAACCACCTCAACAACCCCTCCTCAGCTCTCTGGACAATCGTTTTGGTAATCCCGCACCTCCTCCTAATTTCCAAACTCCGAATTCTCTGCATTATATTCACACCACACATTGACCTCAGACATGACATCTCCACTGCCTCCAGCCTTCTCCTCGTTGCAACATTCATCACCCATGCTTCACACCCATATAAGAGCGTTGGTATAACTATACTCTCATACATTCCCTCTTTACTTCCATGGACAAGGTTCTTTGTCTCCACAGACTCCGAAGTGCTCCACTCACCCTTTTCCCCTCATCAATTCTATGATTCACCTCATCCTTCATAGACCCATCCGCCGACATGTCCACTCCCAAATATCTGAATACATTCACCTCCTCCATACTCTCTCCCTCAATCTGATATCCAATCTTTCGTCACCTATTCTTTTGTTATCCTCATCACCTTACTCTTTCCTATATTCACTTTCAATTTTCTTCTTTTACACACCCTACCAAATTCATCCACCAACCTCTGCAGCTTCTCTTCAGAATCTCCCAAAGCACAGTGTCATCAGCAAAAAGCAACTGTGACAACTCCCACTTTGTATTTGCTTCTTTATCTTTTAGCCCAACACCTCTTGCCAAGACCCTCGCATTCACTTCTCTTACAACCCCATCTATAAATATATTGAACAACCACGGTGACATCACACATCCTTGTCTAAGGCCCACTTTTACTGGGAAATAGTCCCTTCCCTCCTACACACTCTAACCTGAGCCTCACTATCCTCATAAAAACTCTTCACAGCTTTCAGTAACCTTCCTCCAATTCCAAACACCTGCAACATCTGCCACATTGCCCCCTATCTACCCTATCATACGCCTTTTCCAAATCCATAAATGCCACAAAACGTCTTTACCCTTATCCAAATACTGTTCACCTATATGTTTCACTGTAAACACTTGGTCTACACACCCCCTACCTTTCCTAAAGCCCCCTTGTTCATCTGCTATCCTGCTTTCTGTTTTACTCTTAATTCTTTCAATAATAACTCTACCATACACTTTACCAGGTACACTCAACAGACTTATTCCCCTATAATTTTTGCACTCTCTTTTGTCCCTTTGCCTTTATACAAAGGAACAAACACGCTCTCTGCCAATCCCTAGGTACCTTACCCTCTTCCATACATTATATATTATATATATATATATATTATATATATATATATATATATATATATATATATATATATATATATATATATATATATATATTCCCCTGTCTTCCTCCCTCTCTCCCTTCGTCTCCCTTTCAATCTATCCCTCCAACCCACTCTCCCTTCCACGACGCCGTATATGTGTTTTAATGAGACAAGTTTGGTTAATGTCATTCAACTTTACGGCAAGACATTAATGAGATGATGTGTGTATGTGTGTGTGTGTGTGCGTGTGTGTATGTTTGTGAGTGTGTGTACTCACCTAGTTGTACTCACCTAGTTGTGGTTGCAGGGGTCGATTCATAGCTCCTGGCCCCGCCTCCTAACTGGCCGCTACTGGGTCACTCTCCCTTCGCCATGAGCCTTATTATACCTCTTCTTGAAGCTATGAATGGATCCTGCCTCCACTACATCACTTCCCAAGCTGTTCCACTTCCTGACCACTCTGTGACTGAAGAAATACTTCCTAACATCCCTGTGATTCATCTGAGTCTTCAACTTCCAACTGTGACCCCTTGTTGCTGTGTCCCATCTCTGGAACATTCTGTCTCTGTGCACCTTGTCAATTCCTCTCAGTATTTTATATGTCGTTATCATGTCTCCCTTATCTCTCCTGTCCTCCAGTGTCGTCAGGTCGATTTCCCTTAACCTCTCCTCGTAGGACATACCCCTTAGCTCCGGGACTACTCTTGTTGCAAACCATTGCACTTTCTCTAGTTTCTTTATTTGCTTGGTTAGGTGTGGGTTCCAAACTGGTGCTGCATACTCCAGTATGGGCCTGACGAACACAGTATACAGGGTTCTGAACGATTCCTTATTTTGATGTCGAAATGCTGTTCTTAGGTTTGCTAGGCGCCCGTATGCTGCAGCAGTTATTTGGTTGAGTGAGGTTTGTAGTCTCTGGCCCCTAGACTGTACTCCGTCTGCGGTTTTCTTTGCCCTTCCCAAATCTTCATGACTTTGCACTTGGTGTGGTTGAACTCCAGGAGCCAATTTCTGGACCAGTCCTGCAGCCTGTCCAGATCCTTTTGTAGTTCTGCCTGGTCCTCGTCCGATTGAATTCTTCTCATCAACTTCACATCATCTGCAAACAGGGACACTTCGGAGGCTATTCCTTCCGTCATGTCGTTCACAAATACCAGAAACAGCACCGTATGTGTGTGTGTGTGTGTGTATGAACATAGTAGTGGTGTTGTCTGTCCCGCCATACACTGTGTGGCACAGTATATTGAACCTTTAGGGAGGGGCGAACGAATTTACAATTTTTTTTATTTTGGTCTAATTTCAATGAGATTTTCGCAGTGATTTATACAGCTTTTAGAAACCTATACACTGTCTTTTTTATGACTTTTTTCATTTAAGTTAGATAGAAAAAAATAAATTGTGCCAAATTTTAGGGGTCACAAAACTTTCCTATTTCTACAAAATTGGGAAGATGTACAATGCTCTAGTTAACATCAGATGAAAGATAAAGGCTATATAATTGTTGACTCAATCCATTTTAGCGAAAATGTCAGTAGATTCCATTATAAAAAATGTTGAATTTAGTTATTTTTTTTGGGTGGGAAAAAAATCAATAAAAACAAAGATGTAAAATATATGGGAAACCCTCCATGGGTGGTTGTAGAGCCATCATCACTCAATAATGTGTGCAAAAATGATAACAATCCTATTAACACTTTTCGCAAAAAATGGCTCACAATGTCAATAATTTATTTCTGAGTTATTAATATTTTTTTCTGTAAAACTCTATGGATACGGCGCTCTAAATCTCAGCGTGTTGCAGACACCAACACTTGTTGACACCCCAGAGGCGACTGAGCTAGCATTAATTCCTGCACTTGAATGGAGGCGTCAGAGATGTTGCTATGTAGTGTATTTTGAATGAAACAATCATAAAAATCGTAATTTTGGGAGGAAAAAAAACACTAATTGACAACATGTATTATTTATGAGAGCAAGAACCAAAAAATTACATTTAAGGAAAAACATACTTAGACATATGATAGAAACAAGCTGTTTACACCAAAATGTTGCCAGAATGATGCACTATATTTTGGTCAGAAAACATTTTGTTCCATAATTTTTCAATCTTCCTTTCCTAATTACTCGAAAAAGACTAGCCCCTCCCTTTAGATTAGTGCCAATATTCTGGCCTTGAAATCTTCCAATGTTGCGACTGCTGGTGGAATAAAAGCTTTAGTGCTGATAAAGCACTAGAGGTAAAATTCCAGCAATGTTGGATTAAATGATGGAGCTGCCCAGTTAATTAGCCCCAACATCCAATCAAACAATTAGTTGGTCGTTGATGTTTGCTTACTGAACAATCTGTCGGAAAGAAATAGCAACTCTCAGTGAAATTTTTTGATTTGCTCTTTATTTATGAATCTTAATTTTTTTCTATTCCATTGCATTTTATTTTCGTAGTAAAAATTTAAAATCAATAAGATTATTTGTAAGCACAGTGTAGTGTATATAGTGTCTGTTTCGAGCACCTGATCAGGTGTGGACAACATGCTAATGCAACATACTGACCTCTGTTGTGCAATATTCTAAAAACTTTATTTAAGCTTGTGAAAGCATTTCTTTGATTTCCAACCCTACATATACTGCCGACGTGATGTAGATTACTTGTGTCTCGGTCATGATAACTGACGTGATATACCTGAGTTTTTATTCCTCGTCTGGTATTCGAAGCTGCTTCTCTCCTAGTATATTCTCTGTAACATGTCTTCTCTGCGTTCTCTAATTTATAAAACCTTCCACTGGCTTTGGTAACATTGTAGTAGCCATTTCTTGATCCATGACTGCATCCTGTTGCAGTATTACTTTTGTCTATACTTAGCCTCATATCGAATTATTCTTACGTCATCCGCAAAGAACGGTACACAAAATTAAATTCCCTTTTAATAGTTCGTTTACATATATCGAGATGAGTATGAGACAGTGAAGGGATGCCGCCTCTCACCCATACCCAGCCATATTCTCTCTTTAAATTACTTTCTCTATTCCGTTCTTTTACCCAATGAAGAATTTCTCTCTTTTTTTAATCACTGCCTGTTTATGTGTGAAAGTTCTAGTAATGTACATTTTCCAAGTCTTTCCTGCACTGCAGGAATGTACTCTATAAACTTCTGTGATTCGTACAACTGCTGTGAGTTTCAATTAGTTACTTCTTGTACGTTGTGACTTGGAAATAAGATGCATTAACAGTCTCTCTCTCTCTCTCTCTCTCTCTCTCTCTCTCTCTCTCTCTCTCTCTCTCTCTCTCTCTCTCTCTCTCTCTCTCTCTCTCTCTCTCTTGTTTGTAGTAAGTGAAGGATTATTTTGCCTCATTTGCATGTGAGAAAGTTCAGAAACTATTCAGGAACCGTTGTTTTTTTTCCTTGACTACTGCTTGTGGTGGTGGTTATGGTGGTGATGGTGGTGGTGGTAGTGGTGGTGATAGTGGTGGTAGTGGTGGTGATGGTGGTAGTGGTGGTGATGGTGGTAGTTGGTAGTGGTGGTGATGATGGTGGTGGTGGTGGTGATGGTGGTGGTGGTGGATGTGGTGGTGGTGATTGTGATGGTGGTGGTGATGGTGGTGGCAATGGTTTTGATGGTGGTGGTCAGCGGGCTGTGGTGGTGATAGTGGTGTTGGTGGTGGTCAGTGGGCTGTGGTGGTGATAGTGGTGTTGGTAGTGGTCAGTGGACTGTAGTGGTGATAGTGGTCAGCGGGCTGTGATGGTGTTGGCGGTGTTGGTGACGGTCAGCGGGCAGTGGCGGTGATGGTGGTGTGAGAGTATTGGAGTGCTCCCACATTAAAAATCAAGATATGAAGTGTAAAATTTATAAATATAACTCACCAAAGCTCAGCATCTGTAAGTTACGACTCCAGAAAGAAGTTACACATAAAGTCAGAGAACTGGGAAGATGTGTAGAGTCAGACACGTAATCCAAAGTGTTGTTTGTGGCACTGAACTGACATACCTGTGCTGAATACAAGAGCCAGTATGTTATGCCCCGACACAGCAGGACATAATACCCAAGTTTAAAGTACATAATACCCGACACAGGAGTACATAATGACTCCCGCTCTGGGTGTATGAAGCCAAGATTTCGAGTGCATTAAGCCTGGGTTATTAGAGGCTGGCCTCGGGAAAATTATCCCCAACCACAGCTCTATAATTGACCCCTTCCCCTCTCAATAGTTTATTCATCTACTACTCTATAATGTACACCTCCTCTCAATAATTTACCACTCCCACGCTAGAAAAGTTGAACCTCTGCTCAATAATTTACCCCTGCCTGTTCTATAATTTACCCCTCCCTGCTCTATAATTTATCCCTCCCTGCTCTATAATTTACCCCTCCCTGCTCTATAATTTACATCTAACTCTTCCTCCCCCTTTCTATTGGTTTATTGGTTTGAGTGGTTTATACCTAAAGCTATGGATGTCATCTCTGGGAGGGGAGGCACTCCCCTACAGGTTTTAGGGACCTCATCTGTGGGAGGGGACCCACTCCCACAGATTGATGTGAAATAATTGGGAGGTTTGATGATATCGTAAATTTGATGTTAGAAAAGTTATACATTTAGAAAGATGGAATGTTTCTAGTGTTTTTTTATGTAAAACAAAACAAGCAACTCCCTTCTACCTGTATAATTTACCTCCCTTTACTCTATAATTTACCCCTCCCCCTGTATAATTTACCTCCCCTTACTTTATATTTTACCCTTCCCCCCCCCGTGCTCTTTAATTTACTCCTCCCTCTTCTCTATAATTTACCCCTCTCCTGCTTTATAATTTTCTTTTTTTATTTTCTATAATTTATCTCTCCCCTGGACTATAATTTAACCCTTCCATGGTCTATTACTTACCACTCTATAAATTATCCCTCCGTTTCTCTATTTACACCTCCCTCTTCTGTATAGTTTACTCCTTTCTCTTCTCTATAATTTACCCTATTCTGTAATATACCCCTTACCCTGGTCTATAATTTACCACTCTCCAGCTGTGTAATTTACCCCTACTCAGTTTTACAATTTACCCCTTACAACTTGTATAATTTACTCCACCTCCTGTTTATAATTTCTCATTCCGGCTTCATTAAGGGAATGTTGCACTTTTGAACGTCACTCTCCGAGGACATGTGTTCATTATTAAATGTCCAGTGAGGTGATTCTTGGAACAAGAGAGAGAGAGAGAGAGAGAGAGAGAGAGAGAGAGAGAGAGAGAGAGAGAGAGAGAGAGAGATAATACTAGAACGTGTGTGTGTACAAAGTTCCGTTCCATTTATTAAGTTAGTAAAGCTCTGCTTAGGTTTTTAGATTTTCCCGTCGAAGAGTGTTGTTTATTGCTTTATTGTGCACACCACATTCATCCTGTGGACGGTGTTGTAACAGCATATTGATACACAAAAAGCCCAAGAACTAGGATTCTGAAGAGTTAACAAGAGTACATCTGAATATATATATTTACAACTTATATATCTTGCCAATTAAAAATTTAGGACACTTTCGTAAAATATCTGGTGTCTTATTTTCATTAATAAGATACCTTGACTTACCACATAGGTTATTATACTGCCTAACTCTATATGCCTCAGTAAGTTGACAATCCAGCATATAGCGTTCAAGAAAGTGATCAAAAGACTGTCCACAATACTCTACATTAAGTTTGATCATCTGTGTGTCTGCCAGACTGCCAGAAGAGGTTGCAACCAAACCTAACCTACTTACTACAACATCAGTCAGTCCATTCTTATTGCAAAATGCTCCGGAAATATCCTTATCTATTACTGTATCAATGCGAGTTAATGATCTGTTCAAGTTTCTATATGAATCAAAATGGCATTAAAATTCAGTATTTACTTGTCCCGTAAGATTATGCTTAATGCTTGATCCAAATATACCTAAGTTAAATTCCACATTCTTCATCATGTTACTTTGGCTAATTTATAAAGTTTTTTTCATGTTGGGGTAACGCAATGTGTGTTGGAATCCAAAGGAATTATACATTAATTTCGTTTTCTCTTATTTATTTTTTTAATATCTATAATGGATTTCTGCAATGAGCATGTTGTCTGAGTCAATATATGAATACAGTAATGATCAAGGAGTCAAGTTCAGTGACACAAGTTAACTTTAGTGCCATTAGGCTGACAAACGACTCATTTTGCAGTTTAGACGTCCAGTTAATTCTTATGCCTAACTTATCATAGTTGCAATAATTTTTTCTGTAGTTCTTTTCAAGGAGGTTACAACAAGAGCAGATGCAACACTGACAGTAGACTGATTATTATTACCAACATTTAAGCGAAAAATTTCTTCTTGAGCGTTGCTTTTGAAAGTCATTTAAAGAAGGATTAACAGTGATGAGTTTTTTAGGAGGAGCTTCGAGATAAGTGATAATAAATGATTACAATTTTCATGAAGGGATGAAATGCTCATGTTATCTACAGGGATATAGTTAATGCAGGGTATAAAACTTCGTATTTTGCATGTTTTCAAAACAAATTTTCAATTGTGGACTGTCTAGTTCATTTCCTAACATTCTAATACCTAGTACAGTGTTAATGTCAGCTGTTATTGCTGTTATAAGGAACACCAAGTTCCTCCTGAAGAATCATGGTTATTTTAGGATAGTCAAGATTTATTCTGAGGGCTTTGTTGTGCATGAGCTCCAGGAGCCAGAGAGCATTTTCTTTAGTAAACACTGACATGTGAGCTGCATAATCATTCTCATTCTTCTTACATTAATCATCAACAGCTTGGAGAGTGTTTAATTAATCTATCTTTGCATTTACTTAGTTGAGGTATGGCAGATTCACCGAAGGGTACGTCTAAACCAAGAAATCTTTGATATCCAAAGTAGCTGATGTTTTCGATCAGTAAACAAATGGGTGGGACTCGTCATTTGTGTGTCAATATCGTAGTCTTAGAAAAGATTTAATGAGCTCTAGTAGTTGATTACATATCTTAATGCTATATATTTAGGTGAGGTAGGTAGAGTATTTATGAAAGCATTAAGACAAAATAGCATTGGACTGAGAACACCTCCCTGTGGTATACCTAGGGACGGTGGTTTAGTCTCCCTTTCAAAGCTCTTGAACGAGAACAAAGGGATCCTCTGATAGATAATCTATTTATGCAACTAAGAAGGTTACAACTATTATTATTTTGCCTAGAGTGTATAGGATTACAGATCTTTTTGAGATGTAAATTTAGGTTTTAAATAAAGAAGTGTGCTGAAACTAGCAGAAAATTATGTAGTGAGAAAGGTGGTAATTAAATTCCACAATAATTTCCTTTCAAGAAACCATGAAGATGACGTGTGGTGTAAGTGTCTACTGCTACGTATGGTCTATTAAGCATAATTCTTTCAAATGTTTTACAAAGACAACTAGTCAGTGAGATTGGTCTGCGCTCTCTACACCGTAACGTCGTATACAAATATAATTTGCTCTGCACAGTATCTAAAAGACTTTTCGGCATATTTTACTTCTATTCTACAGTCAACCACTTTCCAGGTGATTTATGACTCGTACGGGTTTAGTGCTTTCCTTTGAATATAATTATTATTGTGAAGATGGCTGAGCTTGAAGACATAATACATTGCTGGTAGGAAAGACCCCAAGATCTTACGACATTTATTGATATGCGCCTCAATAAATGTTCTAAGAAGACGTAAACTCTTTCACAACTGCTAAGAATAAGATGGTTTTTATATACATTCTTCTACATGGTCTCTCCAATATTCTATTAAACCACAGAACGGGTGAGGATCGAACCCATTGCATGAGAGTCCTAAAACTCACAGGGCAGTATTTTATCCTCTTGGCCAACTGGCTTTAACAAGATTTTTCAAACTAGGTATATTTCTAAACACCAGATTTTACAGACGAATCCCACACCAGCTATAGTGTTTTCTACACTAACAGTGTTGGTGCCTAGTGTTATTCGTATGTTCATTCCACATAAAGCTAGTAACACCTGATACATCTCTAGTATTCAGTACACTCACAGAAATGGTGACACCTGGTACACCTGTAATGCTTAACATTCTCCTCTCACAGATCTAGTGACATCTGCTACAAATGTAATATCAGAATTTCTTTTCTTTCTATGGGAACGCCCTCCTGATCAGAAAAATGGAAAAATAAATGACTTACTAAGAAAAAAAATTACTGAGAAAATTAAAAAGTATATAATTAAATATCATACAAATTGCCGTCTTTAGTTCGTGATCTTGAGGCGAGATTTTTCTTAACCCAGGATGTCTTCCTAAGATGTAATGAAGATATGATGTTCTTTATCCTTGATAGACGCCGGTTCTCTGATGTTATGTACACGGTTCGCAGTATCTCACTTCAGATCGCAAGGAATCGATATGTCCCACTAAGTCCTGTCGCCTGGGATCTAGCTCCTAAAATATCAAGCGTCTGCTGTGGATGACCACGCACAGCAGAGCTGGTGGCCCGTTGTCTGGTGGCAAAAGCAAAAAGTGTCTGGGTTCGATTCTCGGCGAGGGTGGAAACATTATACGTGTTTCCTTATACCGGTTGTCTATGTTCAACCATCAGTAAAGTGGGTACCTGGGTGTTAGTCGACTCGCGTGGGTCGCATCCTGGGACAAAACTGACCTATTTTACCCGAAATACTCTGCATAACAAGCGGCTTTCTATGCCGCCTCATGGTGAGCAAAAGCCATGACGCGGGCCAAAGCAGCATGAGTTCGAATCCTTGGCTAGTCGCAGTGTTGTTATTGATCAACACCACTTGTTCGTGGTCACATATATATATATATATATATATATATATATATATATATATTATATATATATATATATATATATATATATATATATATATATATATATATATATATATATATATATATATATATATATATTTATCATGTCATATATGATATAGGGAGGAACCACCTCTAAAAGTGTCTCGACTCACATACTCAGAGAAGAGAATAAACGTAATTAAGGGAAAATTTTAATAGCTAAATTAAAAATTCTCATGAAGTGAGGTGATCCTCCTACATAGTGTTGCACAATCTCTCACTATTGACGATGGAGTCAATTCATATATTTCCTGGTTAGATTTGCCCAAGTTGGAAGAACTTTAATATTTTTTTTGGTAACGCTGTAGTTGATTTCCTTCTTTAGCCAATAATACTGTTGCCTGATGTTAGGGCTCCCCATGATTATAATAATATTAACAATAATAATAATTTTCCGCTATGCAAGACTAGAAAACGAAGATTGAAACGGAGTGTAGGATAAACTCAAATCATTCAGTAAAGCAAAGTTCCACGTGGGAGACCTGGGAGTGATGATTCAAGGATCACAGCGATGTTGCTATTACTATCGAAAGGAAAATGATAGCGTGGAAAAATAGAACTTTCAAGGGGTAATAATGATACTCCTAAAAGTCATTTGTTCTGTCCAGGATGGAATACTACTGTATACTAACAGCTCACTTCAATACAGGTGATACTGCTGAGCTGGGCAGAACACGCAGAGAACTTTCACTGCCAAACATAAATTCAATCAAACATCTAAACCGAAAACGTTTGAAGTTCCTTTAACTGTATTTCTTAGTTAAGAACAAAAAGGCACAATACCGTGACTGGAACAATACACAAATAACTCACACATAGGAGAGAGACGAGCTTACCACCACGACGTTTCGGTCAGTGTGAATTTGTAAATGGTCCAAGTCGGAGCGAAACGTCGTCGTAAACTCCTCTCTCTCCTATGTGCGGGTTATTTGTGTGTTTCTTGGATCATAAGCGAAAAAAATCCTGGAAGGATGGTCTCAAACACACATACTGAAGTCACACCAAATGAACACAACAGAATTGGCAGACGGTGTTGCTATCCTATAATAAAAAGCTGAGGTACGAGGGTGTTCAATAAGAGAGAACTCGACAAGTGTCAGTGGTCCCCGACTTTTCAAAACTCTCCCTTCGTGCAAAAGTGATCTTACCAACAGATGAGTTCCTGGTCAACCAGACTGTAGTTCGCACGTTAGACAGCCTGGTTGATCAGGCCTTAATCTATTGAGAGGCCTCGTCTGGGCTCGGGCCTCGGGAGCTCTGACCACCGACAACAACATTAAAGACTGAAGAAGCTCGTGGTGCAAATGAAACGTTTCGAAAATAATGATAACTATCTATTGCATATGTGTCTCACTCATTTTGTTGAGACGATGTTGCTAGCAAACCTGCTGCACTTATTGAACTGTTGAATTCTCTCTCGAGTGTCTTTCAGTTCATTCTTAATAAGGTATATGTTTACACACACAACCCGCACATATAAAAGGAGAGGAGCTTACGACGACGTTTCGGTCCGACTTGGACCATTTACAAAGTCACACTAACACGAAGGACAGGGGGAAGGGGTATTTATAGGCAGGCAGACAGGGGAGGGCACAAGAAAGTGGTGGAGGGGTAATGGAGGTAGTAGTGATAGTGGTAGTGGTAGTGGTAGTGGAGTCAGTCATAAACTAGGAAAGGAGCACTGCAAAGACGCTGGCGGCCCGCAAGGACCGCCAGCGTGACTCTTCCGCTGCATTGCCGATGAAGAAGTTATTTTCATGTTTGGGATCTACAAATTTGCTGAGTATATTGTTGCAGTGAGTGGTGTACCTCTCGGTTAACGTCGACACTGAGAGCTGTGTTACCGAAGCCTGAGAATCTTGGATCACTCAAAGCTTTGTTGAAATATTTCAGATATTATACTTGACAGAGCATTTCTGACACCAGACAATTTCTGTCAATAGTCAATAATATATAAAAAATATGCGTTGGACTACGTGAGACCAGCAGAAACAGCTTGGTTGATCAGGCCCTGATCCACCGGGAGGCCTAGTCGTGGACCGGACCCCGGGGGCGTTGATCCCCGGAATACTCTCCAGATAGCTGTTCCGTAAAATATTATCACCAAAGATATCCTGGCAAAAAGATTTTACATATTTCCATTAAATGAAATAAAGTGTATGTGTTATCTAAACAACAGGCAGCAACTGATTTATTTTTGTTGACAGATGCAACGTAGCATTAAACATGTGTTATTGCAGTGAGCAGTTGCCTTCAGAATGAGCTAGTGCTTTGGTGGTTCATTTTGTTCTTGAAGAGCCTCTAGTTTACTGCAGCCTAGAGGAGAGTGACTGAAGTGGCTTGCTATTTGCCAACAATTAGCAACGAAATCTTTTATTGCTCTTTGCTCAAGGATACAATCATTCATAACCAGTTGATTGTTAATATGTGTGTGTGAGAAAGAGAGAGAGAGAGAGAGAGAGAGAGAGAGAGAGAGAGAGAGAGAGAGAGAGAGAGAGAGAGAGAGAGAGAGAGAGAGAAAACGTTATTAACCCTCACAATCCTCTGATAGAGAGCTAATTTTACTGTTTTTGTGCTACATGCATAATATCTACATTTTAAAGTATAGGATGATATCGGTCACATCTTCACCGATACTGATACCATGCAAACAGCCGATACAAACCGATACCGATACTTTGGTATGTACATAGTTTTAATAGCAATGCCTGACGGAAGCGTACAGTGGCTATTGATTCCTAAAGTGGCTTGTTAACTTAAAGGTGATTGGCTCTGAGAGCAAGGCGTATCGGAATAGCCATGGGTTAGCCAATCACTTGGTAGCTAACGAGGCGTATAGACATTAACGTGTACGTCTGTGTGAGAGAGTAGCGTCAGGAATGCTATGGTTAGTTAACCTAGTAATACCTCTCTCTCTCTGTATATCTTACGTCACCACTATAATAACTAACAAAAACAATAGCCGCAAGAACAGCAACTGCAACAACAGCAGCAGCAGACATAACACAAATAAGAGAAACAACAAAAACATCAGCAACTTCATCAACAACAGTAACATCAGTGTAACGACTACAATACCAAAACCAACAGCAGCAGAAGTAGCAGCAAAAACATTAAAAATAAAAACAACATCAACAAAAGCAACACCAATATATCAACAGCAACAACAAAAAAGACAGTATCATGAACATCAGAATAACAGCAAAAACAACAGCAACATCAAAAAATAATCGTAAGAGCAGCAGCAGCAGCAGCACCATTACCATCATCACCACCATCAGCACCACAACCACAACCACCACTACCGCAACCACCACCGCAACCACCACCACTGCAACCACCACCACCACCACCACCGCAACGACCACCACTGCAACCACCACCACCACCACCAACACCACCACTACAACCACCACCACCGCAACCACCACCACCACCGCACCCACCACCACCACCGCACCCACCACCACCACCGCAACCACCATCACCACCGCCACCACCACCACCACCGCAACCAACACCACCACCGCAACCACTATCACCACCACAACCATCACCACCGCAACTACCTCCACCACCATCACCGCAACCACCACCACCGTCACCACCACAACCATCACCACCGCAACTACCTCCACCACCATCACCGCAACCACCACCACCGTCACCACCGCAACCACCACCACATCAACTACCTCCACCACCACCACCGCATCCACAACGACCACAACAACCAGACAAAATAACAATATTAACAACAACAAATTATTATGCTACGAAAATGACTTTATCCCCAAGACGAACTTGATCATATTAAGATAAAATAAGATTAATTAAATGGTGGTCATTCAGTTTCGTCTTGTATTGACACTCTCATAACAGTCCACTGTATCGTAAAGTGTCTGTCTCTCGTTAAGCAGACGGAGGATCGAGCCTCCACCACACCTTGCGCTCAATAACCCATACGGATTTAGTGCTACTCATTAAAAACTCATCCTGATCGCCCACTTAAGTCTCCTGAATAATTTAACTTTTTTCAAATATTTTTTTTACTAAATTATCGTTCAATATGGCACTCAATATGTTTTTAATATACTGGTTTCTTTTTTTTTTAATAATTTGTTTTTGTCGATTCTAAGTAATTTTTTTGACATTAATTATGTACTTGCTGAGGTATTCTTTTATTACCAACTGATAATTATGGAGGACCTCAGCCCGGTCCTTCTGAAGGAGCTGACTGCATCTCTCTTTCTCTCTAGTCTGTACAAGGTAAGGTTCGTCAGGAAACAGGACAAGTGTTTCCTGACGCGGGTCTTGATCATATGATGACCCACAGCTGGAGCTTTTGGTCATCTGACCGAGGCCTTCCACTGGCTTACCGATCCCCTTTAAAAATTATGGTTATGATTATAATCACTTCATTTGAAGTATTTACCCAAGAGTTTTACAAAGTTAGGTTTCGAATCCACATCTTTATTTACAAGCTAAAAACTGTTACCTTCATCAGCTCATTTGAAAGCCATTTTATTGTTATGAGACACAAATAGGGAACAAGATCAAGTTTAAGCCATCTGTGGACCAGTGATTATATTTGAAGTCAGCTGACTTTATTTCATCGATGTTTTTATGGTATACGAACGCGTTCCAGACTCGAGTCATACTAGTAATGATCTCTTCAATCATAAGTTACCTTCTCTTCGTAAACTTCCAAGCTCTTTGTTGTCTGCCTTTTCCATGCACTTCTATGTTACTCTCTCTTATTATCTCTCATTATCTCATTATCCATCTCTGAGAGACGAGGATAATATGAGGTTAACTTTTATTCATAGGAATCGATAAACCCGTGGGGGGTTGTACGGTACTTGGGGAGGGGGAGGTAATCAAGTTTGATCCCAGGAGAGAGAAAGAGAAAGGGCAGCACCACTTCCTTGGATCAAAAACTCTTCATCAGGATTAAGGAAACGCACCCTGAAGAGTGTGAAGTTTAGCTCAGTAACACTCTTGTTCTGCTGCTGTTGTTGTTCTTATTGTTGTTGCTGTTGTTGTTAGTGCTGCTCCTGTTGTTATTGTTGCTCTCATTGATGCTCCTGTTATTGCTGCTGTTGCTGCTGCTGCTGTTGCTGCTGCTGCTGTTGGTGCTGCTGCTACTGCTGTTGTTTTTGCTGTTGTTATTGTTGGTGGTGCTGCTCCTGTTGCTGCTACTGTTGTTATTGTTGTTGTTGCTGCTGCTGTTTCTGTTGCTATTGTTGTTGCTGTTGCTGCTCCTGTTGTTGCTGCTGCTGTTGCTTCTGTTGTTCTTGTTATTACTGCTGCTGCTTATGTTGTTGTTATTGCTGTTACTGGTGCTGCTGCTGCTGTCGTTATTGCTGCTACTTCTACTGCTGCTGTTGTCGATGCTACTTCTGCTGCAGCTGTTGTTGCTGCTGCAGCTGTTGTTCCTGCGGCTGTTGCTGCTGCTGTTGTTGTTGCTGCTACTTATGCTGTTGCTACTACTTCTGTTGCACTGGCAACTTGCAATAATATGCAAGTCCTACAATACATTATATTTTACTGAAGCTCTAACTCCGTGTGGATTATTCAACACATGGTGAAGGCTACATCCTCTTTCTGTTAGCCCCAGCCCCATCATTGTTGTGAATGACCATCTGGAGCCGGATCTCCCATAGGTGGTTGTGTGAACGACCATCTGGAGCCGGATCTCCCACAGGTGGTTGTGTGAATGACCGTCTGAAGCCGGATCTCCCACAGGTGGTTCTGTGAACGACCATCTGGAGCCGGATCTCCCACAGGTGGTTGTGTGAACGACCATCTGGAGCCGGATCTCCCACAGGTGGTTGTGTGAACGACCATCTGGAGTCGGATCTCCCACAGGTGGTTGTGTGAACGACCATCTGGAGCCGGATCTCCCACAGGTGGTTGTGTGAATGACCGTCTGAAGCCGGATCAGAAGTCTTGTAATTTCCTGTTCTGTGTGAAGCAGAAATACCTCCCACCCTCCCTGTCTCTCTCCCTCCCTTCTTCCCTCTATCCATCCATCCCTTCCTCCCTCTCATCCTCTCTTCTTCCCATGTCGCAGCAAAGGAAAGAAAATCTAAATCGCGAGATTACAGACAGAGCAGAAACCAAAACATTCTTACCAGACGGATGAATCACAAAGGGATAAAAAAATATCCGTCCTGGAAAATCCCCAAAAAGAAAGAAAAGTAAATATTTCTACAAATATACGAGAGTCAAGGCCAGAACCACCTCTAGAATTAACCCGTCACACAAAAGTGGTTAATACTGTGGTGCACTGGTGATGGAAAAGATAGGAGCAAAATCTTAAAGGACCAGCATGAATTAACGTTTAGCCATACAATAAACTGAACTAAAGTAATTTATGCAGACATTTGCAAACTATGAGCAGTTATCGTACCTCAGCTCACCTATGAGCTACGAGTTATCCTTCCTCAGATATTGACAAGGCAAGAGGTGTTATCCTACCTCAGCCCATTTACAAGCTATGGGGTCTTACTTTTGCCAGGAGCTGTTATTCATTTTCGTGTTTTATAGCTAAAAGGTTCACATTTTATTTTATTTTTTGCTGACAGACTCTTACAAATGAATGTGCATGTATATTGCATGTAGACGATTCCGTGGACGACTGTCCCTGCAGCGCCGCGGTCCCAGACCTGAATACCCTGGTTGCCAGCCGGGTCAGTCACACCGATAATACGTATAATCGTACAAATTCCCCCTTCCCCTCCGCCTTCCTTAACCAGAAAAAGTTGAGTGGACTGCTAAGCCATTTAGCTAGTTTGTAGGATTATGATTCCTAGTTTATTATGGAGCACTTTATTGTAATATTTTCATTGTGAGTTTTTGGAAGTTTCTGCACCTGAAATAGTTCCTACACTTGAAATAGTTCCTACACTTGAAATAGTTCCTACACTTGAAATAGTTCCTACACTTGAAATAGTTCCTGTTGCAGGTGATATTTCTGACGAATCAACTACTATCATCTATCAGTTTTAACACTGTGTGGTCAGACTTCCTGGTAATAAAAAAGACGAATCTACGCTCTACAACTACTACATCTGGATGAGAGTCATGGACGATGCTGCAAGGAAACACTTGCTTTCACGACACCTGATATACATAAGATCTGAATCACCCGTAGAGGAGTGTACTCTTCCTTCTTTGTGGCAACCTGAACCATCGGAAATTGTCAGCAAGCAAGTTCCTCAGCAGCTCGGGGATACGACTGATCCACCCCATAACGTAGCATTAACTAATCGAGAAGTAGGAATTTTGCAGTGTACTTTACTGATGGCTAAATGAACCCGGACAATAATAGTGCAACAGTTTTCACGATTGGCAATCCAGTGGATGGAGGCTCTCTGGCCACTGTCCACTTCTGAAAACGAAGTTAGTGACAGTCCATTGAGGCTCTTCAATCACTTAGATATAACCACAAATCTCTGCAAAGCTTATGAGCTGTTACCTTGCTGCACAGAGCAGAAATATATTCCAAATAATAATGATTTCAAAGGGAAACTTGGCGGTAGTTGAACCCGCGCTATCTACAAACGATGATCTTGTAGCTGCAGTCGCACCAATTATTTTGCAACAAACGAAATGCTCGCCCCAAAGATTGCAAGACAGACGACAATTGAAGCATTGCGATCATACGTTCATACATGTGATACAAAACAGCTACACAACATTAACCACTATCTTCCAGCAAGGACTGAACCAGAAAGCAACAAACAAGCATTCATGACTGTGCCTGGGTTATCCCCATCAAAGGATAGTTGAGAATGCTACCTAGAACAGTGCCAGCACTGCCACTAGACCGTCGTACAACCACTATTCACTGCCTGATAGATTACCAGGTGGCAGTGAGACCTTGAAACTGCCTTCTGCTGCCACCGCCGCCGAACCAGGAGTCATCCAAACTGCCGTTTCTCTATTAGAAATAGACATCTCCAGTGAACATTAGAAAGGATAGCCCTTCTAGCATCCAGCCTGTTACTGGGCTTTTGCAACAAAGTCAGTATCCTGGTCCAGTTATCCGACATATTATCAATATCATTAGTGGATCCCAACTGAGAGGATACTAACCAAAGAAATATATTTAATAAATTTATTAACAAAGTGTCTAACGTAAATTAGGAGGTTAGCTCCTACACTTCTCTCATTAACAATATCATTGTGCTGAAGGCACATATAACTGGTTCTTATATACCATCTGGTATAATGTCAGCAATTATAAACAATACTAATATATATACAAATGTGTAGATGTGTGTATGAGTGTTCCAGGTAACTCTAAGACTCGACTCAACCTGTGACCGACTGATCGTCTTCTCATAAGCTAGCTTCTCTAACAAACTGACAATCAGAACAGCTTGATTGAACAGTAAAATAACAATTCGCAGAACAGCAATAAAACAAGCAACAACAACACAGCGTCAGGAACAAGGAGATAGAAAAACGACCCTAACTGGGGACCATCAGCAGATCCTCTAAATTAGTCACAAAACTCCCTTATTACTGAATCTTGGTTCAGCATAAAATCCCCGACTGTGACGGTGCACAGATGCCTTAGCGAATTAGGTCAAGAGATATAGCTAGAGACCTGAGTTATCTCAAGAGTGTCAAAGTGACACACAACCCAGTAAAACGTCGAAAATCACTAAGTCTAGGCTATTCTCTTTGAACAGAGTTACACAGAGTCCAGAGAAGTATGTTTCGTCTCACCTCACTACATACTCTACCAAACAGAGTCTAAAAGACGACAAAACAAGCAGAGACAAGAGCGAAGTGTTGTCTCCTCGAGAGTCAGCAGGCAAGAGAGGTGGAGTAAGGAGAAGTAGTCTCCAACTCAGGTGGGACGCCACCGACTGACTGCCCAGCCACCAGAAGCCGGCAGTATAACAAGCGAAGTGCAGTAAGCGGTAGTTTGCCAACTCACGGGCTGCTACTCAACACTCGAACAAAGAGCACAATATGTAATGTTACATCCTACCTAATAAACTTGCTAAGTCAAATAATAATATAAAGCAAAATATGAACGATTTAGCTATTATCGAAAATATCAGCAATATAAAATTATAAGAAAAGGAAAATATACATCAAATTTATATATGTACATTGTGGCCCATTCTGGGGTCACAATACCTTATAAATATTTATTATGTATAGCCTCTAGCTATACATAATAAATATGATCTGTTGGTGTCGAGGCCATTACTAACTAATGTCTCGTTTTTTATGAAGTTCGGGTCATTGTTGGAGCAAGACCCGTCAGATGATTTTCTCTGAAGAATAAACTAAGGACAACAATACACTTTCTATTCTACAGAAAAGGCCTCAATATTAGGTCGAAATAAAAAGTGCTCTTCTTATCTTCTACTTTATTTTATCCATCTGGGATTGTTTGTGTCTCTGACCAGTGTTTATTTTGTTTATGAATTTGTGTTTTTGAATGAATTAGCACAGACTTCCCATCACCAGACCACCAACCATACACAACAACACTGTTTACATGTATGGCCGTGGACTTTTTCTTAATGTCATGGAGGCCTGGTCTGGGACCAGGGCGCCGGGGGCAGCAATACCCGAAATCGTCTTCAGGTAACCTTCAATTATGAATGAAAATAGCATTTTATATTTATATCTAGTCACCCAGGATATATAAATATTATTTAATGTTCAAGATAAATGGCGGTGGTATATACTAGCACTGATTATACAGTCCAATAGCACTGTTGATACAGTATATTTGCACTGTTGATACAGTATAATAGCATTAATGATAGAGTTTTGTCTGTCTGGACTGGCTCACTCAGAATCTTGGGGCCATTACTAATCATCAGGAAAATATGTTAATTGCTGAATATTACAGAAACATCCTGCCAGTTTAGAGACAGAAGTGTGTCCTTTAGGAATATATATATGTGCATATATATATATATATATATATATATATATATATATATATATATATATATATATATATATATATATATATATATATAGGATGGGGTCCACCTCTGGTTCAAATTGTGGGACCCATAGCCTCGGAGAAGTGGATAAAAGGCTTCAAGGAAGAATATTTGGATTTCTTCCTGAAGCCATTTGAATATTCCACTTCCCTACCACCCCATCTTTTATATACTATATATATATATATATATATATATATATATATATATATATATATATATATATATATATATATATATATATATGTGTGTGTGTGTGTGTGTGTGTGTGTGTGTGTCTGTGTGTGTGTGTGTGTTAGTTACCATTTTGTCCTAGGCACATGTCGATTTGACACTAGGCCTGTTGTATGTATGTGTGTGAGTGTGTGTAAGGAAACACTTCGAAATGTTTCCGCCCCACCGGGAATAGAACCCGGGCCCTCCGTGCGTGAAGCGAGAGCTTTACCACTTGGCCACCGGGGGCTGTATGTGTGTGTGTGTGTGTGTGTGTGTGTGTGTGTGTGTGTGTAGGCAAAACTTGCTATTTTGGCTTAAATAGCAACGCTCTTCTTGCCGAATAAGGCAAGCGAAAATTTGTGTATGCAATAATCTCGCAAAACTTATTCTGAAGATAACGAAAAAAATATATATTTCATTGTGTTTATTTATTAAATTATTGTAAACGTATCTAAAATATATTTACTTGGATTAGGCAAAATTAAATTGCGCATGTTATAACAAGGTTAGGTAAGTTTTCTAAGGTTCTTTTAGTACAAAATTATTAATTTTTTCATTAACATAATTGAAAAAAATATATCTTTAAACGTATAAGAGTAAATTTTAGGAAGGACTTAATTTTAAACGAGTTCTTGCTAATTGACCAGTTTTACCTCTTTGGCACTACATATATATATATGTATATATATGTCGTGCCGATTAGGTAAAACTGGTCAATTAGCAAGAACTCATTAAAATAAGTTCTTTCTAAAAATTTCTCTTATACGTTTAAAGATATATTTTTCATTCATGTTAATGTAAAATTTATAATTTTGTACCAGAAAACTTTGAAAACCTACCTAACCTTATTATAACAAGCGCAATTTATTTAGCCTAATCAACTAAATATATTTTAGATACGTTAACAATAATTTAATAATAAACAAACACATTGAAATATATTTTTCGTTAGGTTCAGAATGATTTTCGCGAAATTATTGCATACATAAATTTTCGCTTGTCTTATATGGCAAGATGAGCGTTGCTATTTAAGCCAAAATAGCAAGTTTTACCTAATCGGCACGACATATATATATATATATATATATATATATATATATATATATATATATATATATATATATATATATATATATATATATATATATATATATATATATATATATATATATACATATATATATATATATATATATATATATATATATATATATATATATATATAATATATACATTATATATATATATATACATATGTATATATACATATATATATATATATATATATATATATATATATATATATATATATATATATATATATATATATATATATATATATATATATGCAAAAAGATCACAGTAAACAGGGAACTATAAAAGGAAACATGACAAGAAGGCTTATAAAGGGCAAGACTACACCTCACAGTAGCGTAACATCGCCCGACTCTGTGAATATATATATATATATATATATATATATATATATATATATATATATATATATATATAATATAGTATATATATATATATATTTATATTTATTTATTATATATATATAATATATATATATATATAATAAATAAATATAAATATATATATATATATATATATATATATATTATATTTATATTTATTTTATATTATATATATATAATTATATATATATATATATATATATATATATATATATATATATATATATTATATATATATATATATATATATATATATATATATATATATATATATATATATATATATATATATATATATATATAACTCTTCTTTCTGTCCTTCCTGTTCCCCTCTGATTCACGTCATATTCTACCTTTCTTTCATTCCCCTCTTTCCTTCATCCTCAAAATCCTCTCATACTCTTATTCTTTTTCTTTTATCCCTTTTCTCTCGGTCTCCTCTTCATCCCATCTTCTCATTCACCTCATTCTCTCATTATTCTTACTTTATTCCTCTTCTCATCGTCCTTCTCTTCTCACCTTCCTGTCATCATTATCTCATTATTCTTATCCTCCTCTTCCTCTTGTCCCTCCACCTCTCTTCCTTTCATGCTCCTCCTCCTGCTCACATTTTCAATCACTCTCGCTTTTCTCACTCTCCCTTATCACTCTCCCTTCTCCCTCGAGCCCCAAGGGAACGTCCGTCATTTTCAGGGTGAAAAAACAAAACAGCAGCGTAGGAGAGAGAGGGAGAGGTAGGAATGGAGAGAATGAAAGAGGTAGAATAAAAAAATATAGACATACAGAGATGGAAAGAGAGAAAAGAAAGAGAATGAAAAAAAAAGAAAACATTTAGAGCCGTAGTGAGAGAATGGAGAGGTTGAGGACGGAATGAGGGAAGGAAGTGAGAAATAGAAGGGAAGGGAAGTTGGTATAAATAATAATACTACTAATAATTCTAATAATAGTAATAATAATAATAATAATAATAATAATAATAATAATAATAATAATAATAATGTTAATAATAATAATAGGAATAACAACAACAACAATAATAATAATAATAATAATAATAATAATATTAATAATAGTAATAGCAATGATAATAAGGAGAGGAAAGAAAAAAAATATTGAGATACTAAAATGCAAAAAGCGGAGGACAGGATGAATTGAGATTACTTTGTAACTGTAAATAAGTCAGCACCGCTATTACCACCGCTATCACCACCACCACCATTACGACCACACCACCACAACTACCACCATCACTGGCTGTGGCAACAACATATCCTACGAAACACCTGAGAGCAAGAGGACTTAAGTGGCCAGACAAACAGCAAAGGGTAAACATACCTCTTAACCCTCTCTCTCTCTCTCTCTCTCTCCTCTCTTTCCATCTTCCTCTGTCTCTGTCTGTCTCTCTCTCTGCCATAATTTTATATCATTATAGAGACATTTCGCTTCCCATTTCTCACTCTCTGAAACTGTAGTGAGACATATGCAAAAGAAAAAGATTTATTGTGGGAACGTTTTGCTGTGATGAGAGATCTTCTTAGCGCGAAACGTTGTATCAATATAAGTATGTTTATCTACCCATGTCTGTCTTGAGTGGTGATAGCAATACTCTGTGCGTCCTGTCAAGTCTGTGATTAGCGAGGATCAGCGAACCCACAAGATGCACAAAAAAATACAAGATACAAAAGCACCGAAACGTCTTTATTGTGTTGTATTATATTTACCGGAAGTTCTCTGACGGAAAAAAAATCCCTTAGGAAAACAAAAGTCCTCCAGGATGCTGTAAGAAGCCCTGTATATTTCTGATCATCGGAAAAATCCAAGTTAAGAATTATCTGTAGAACTGGTCTATTAACCACCCAAGGTTCGTGTATTGACTATGAAAAAGAAATGAGCGAAATTTTAAAAGACTTGCATGATTTTTTTTTTTCAGCGATCACCTAAACGAAAGTAGAGTGAAGACTGCAAAACAAAATCAACTCTGCTGCCCTACAAATCATATCTCCGACACAAACACTGACCCGAAATAAAACGAAAAAGAAATAAATAACGGACCCACTCACGCATTAGCAGCAAAACAAGTCCTCAGTCTCCTCTGGAGAAAGAGCTTAGGTCTAAATGCAGACATTATTCCTCTGAACACAGCAAGTAGTAGCGTGCTGGACCAAAAAAAAAAAAAAAATGGAAAACCAATAGCACTAACATAGCATATCATAATAGTCTTTGAATGTGCGATGAGACACCATATTACAAACTTTAAAGCAAAAACATGATCTGTACATCTTGTACCAACTTGGATTTAGGGAAGATCATTCTTGTCATGGCTGTTTGTACGTTATCACAAAATTATGGAGACTGGAAGGAACCCAAAATGTAGATGGGTATTACAAGCACAAGAACAAGTTAGAAGGTGTGTGATACCCGGCTATCAGTTAGTTCACCAGTAAAGAAACGATCACAATAATTCAGGCGAATGTAAATATCAAGAGTAAATTTCTGAATTCGTGTATGTTCCCCTACCACTACTTACAATATGTAGAGTGAGCAACAAAGTATTACCATAATAGAAAGAGGAGTGAGAGACCGATTCCCGATTAGGGGTATTGTGTCAATTCGTCTGGACTCATCCTCTGTCCCTGATTGGTTGACTTTTAAATCTAGCAGCCATTTTCAGTACAGTTGGGGGCCACTACAACTGCCCAGTCATAACTACCGGCTTGGTTAAGAAGATATGTAAGGAGTGGTTGTTTGAAGCTCACACCAATATACTGTAATGTAACGTACTCGGAATACAACTCACTGTGACAAATGCGATCATAGAGGCTCATTATTATATTGGATTTTCAATTATTTGTTGAACATAGACATAGAGAAAAGAATTACCCACAGATTCATATAATTTGCGGACTATGTAAAAATTAGCATGAAATCGACTCGGTTGAAGACGAAAAATTTGCAATAGGATATACTCAATTTCTTCCAGTGAAAGTAGAGAATATGAAGTTAAATGGTGACAGATTCGAACTTTTCAAAAAGGGCATTTTGTACAAAATGAAGAAGGATCGCCAAATAGAACGAAATGAACATGTGAAAGATATATGTGTAATAATGTCACTTGACATATCTTTTAAGGAACATAAAAAACAAATGTTGGGAAAGCCAAGAAAATGAAGGGGTAGATAGTGAGAACTATCAAAGCAAAGAATATAAAGAAAATGGTGACACTATTCGAATCATTTGTGCCTCTTTCATGTATAGTATTGTTCAGTGTCGATATCTCCGTTCAAGGCAGGAGAGATATTAGAGCTGGAATAGATACAGAAATCGTTTCCAGAACGCATGAAGCAAAATAAAGCATTTAGATTACTAGAAACACCTTAAAATCATGAATGTGTACTTTGTAAAAGAATAGAGAAAAACATTATAATGTATATGTTGAAGGTACTTGTGGTCCTGGTTCCAAACTTACAAAGTACCATAACAACATACTTGAGTGAAAGATATGGGAAAAAATGTAAAATAAATCCAGTAAAGAAAAGGAGCGTCATAGATATAACAAGAAAACACTGCATCAACATCCGTTGTCCCAGACAATTCAACACTCTTCCAGAAGATTCCACAAGAGTGGAAGTCTAGAGGAAAGTCAACAATACGTCCACCATGTGCGGAATCAACCAGTCTGTGATGGATATGTAGGACAGCAGGCTGCCAGTAGTAACAGCCTGGTTGAACAAGCATGCACCAGAAAAGCGACAAAGGGCCGGGCTACAGGAGTAGGAAAATGTTCGAAACTGGTCACAGGAATATCACTGGTTTATTACCCTCCCTCCCTCACTTCATTTCTTCCTAATTTCCGTCCCTCATTATCTCCTATCCTTCCTAGCTCTAACTCTCCCCTAATAATTCCCCCCCTCTCTCCTTCCTTTCCATTTTCCCTCCCTCTCTTTCTCACTCCCTCCCCGTTTCTGTCTGTCTCTGTCCGTCTCTCTCTCTCTCAGTCCTCCCTCCCTCCCTTCGTGTACTCCAGATATTAGTGGTGGTCACAAGCACGGTAGCATCATAAACACGTAATTAGTGAGGCTGGGGAAGTTAACTGAATCATTTAGTGCATATCCCTAATTATTACGCTACTTCAGACACCTTAAATGTCACATGCGAGCCTCCCAGGTGTACCTGATGGGAGAAAGGGGTTGCATCCTAGCCCCTATGTGTCCCTGATGGGAGGGAGGGGATGTATCTGAAACCCCAGGTGTAACTGATGGGAGGAAGAGGTTGTATCTGAAACCCCAGATGTGCCTGATGGGAGGAAGAGGTAGCATCCTAGCCCAGAAGTTCGTCGTTGATGGCAGAAAGCGGGTATTATCTTTATATACATTTCTCTGGCCCAACCGCAGGGAAGGATTGGAGGCTCCTTGCCAGAGACACGCTATTCTGACACTACATGTGTTATAATGATTCAACTCATTGTTACGACTTCGATATCGTAACTTAAATAAAAAGGTCCTGGCTTCAAAATGGCTGCTCAAGCTGCTGTCTAGGGGCATTTAAATTGCACTGAAAAAACACAGCAACTCTAGTGCCAGCATACAATTATGTTAACCAATATTAATTTAGGAAGGAAGGACAAAAACTCACTTATACAAAAATGTCTATATATTTAAGTAAATTATATACAACTTATAATCTACTACAAAAAAACCCACCACACTCCAGTTTACTAAATAAACATTTATAAAGAGGGAGGCTCCATGACCCCCCCCCCTTTCTTCAGGTTACTTAGCCTACAGTTAAAATGTTATACTCTCCAAAACAGACCCTTGCACACACTAGGGCCTTAAAAAAACATGAGAGCACGTAAATACAAAATTACTTATATTATACACAAAAGAAACTCACCAAACCACCTACTCACACTACTACCCAAACATGATGACTACCCCGTCACCACCCGTCACCACCCATCTCGTACTGAACTAAACACCTCATCTGCTCGTGTGTTTGGCCACTCTGCCGCGACAGGGATAAAACGCGTCTCGTTCCAGTACAAACTCGGAAAATGACATTATGTATGGGGCGTTTTTTATAAAATATTTTACCGCAGCACACTGCGTAACACTCATCTTTACAAATTCTATGTGAATTTCCCATCCCTATGTGAATTTAATGCAAATTTCATGATTTACGTTGTTTAGGTCAAGATTAGTTTGGTTAGATTGTTCTGTATCATCAAAAATGATCTAATTATTACAAATCAAAAAAGCAATAAATTACGTATATTAAGGCGACAAAAATTCTAGACGCGCGAACATACATTGGAGACCTACAGAGCACAGTGAAGACAGTCTCACAATCACTGTTGAAGCCTCATTAAACAGTCACTCATAGCATCAGTGATAAGCTGTCTGTTATTAAAAGGCCAGGCTGGACGATGAGGCTGCTGTGGGGCTAAATAATATGGGATCTTCCTTGACACAATCTACCATTCATAAAGGAACAAAAGTCACGATACGGCTGGATCAAATAACTGATACGGAACCCTTTCCAATGTTTAGGCCGTTTGTGAATCTATAATATGTGTGTGAGAGGCTGCACTGGGAACGAAATTTCCATAATGTACAGTAAGTCAATAAACAATTGTTGGAAGCGCTAAAGCATTAACCAGATCTATTCTTTACTATGTACATTGATTTGGTGCTAAATACGCTTAATTCTGTATTACATTTGTTCTACTCTGCACCAAATATGTTTGATTCTGGACCATACACTTTAATTATGTTCCGCATACGCTTGATTCTGTGCCGTTTATGCTTAAATACGCACCAAATATGTTTGATTCTGCATCATATACGCTTTTTTCTGTGCCGTATACACTTCATTCTATACCATTTACGATTGATTCAGCATCATATACTTTTGAATCCACCACATATACACTTGATTCTGCATCATTTATGCTTGATTCCGCACAGGGAGTAATTTATTGAATCATACACAAAGACCTAAGGGAAATTAAGATGGAAAGCAAAATGAATTAAGTGGTAAAGTAAAAAAGTGAGAAATTTACTATATATATATATATATATTAAATATTAAATAACAAAACACAAACATGTCAGAAATTCTTACGTGAAAAAATATCTGAATAAAGTTTAAGTGAATCAAAGATGTGTACATGGAGAACACTGTTTGCCAGGTTAGTATGATGGTGAATGCGTCAGCCCTGGCTGTATTAAAATTACATTGGTAGATCACCAACAATTTGTACAGGAACACATGAAACACTGTACTTCTCTTTGTTGCTGGGTCAACTTTCTGCAGCTTCGGCCAGAAAGATCCCCCGACGTGACCCACTGTGTTCTACCACCACGTAGCTGTTAGGGACGAGTAAGTATAAAGTGAATATGTGAATAATTGCCCCTGAGGAGCGTATAGCAATATACATTCAGTAACTGAATACTGAATAATGCTAATACTCACTGGGTTGGGCTAAAAAGCCCACACCTAACTGCCGACTATAGGAAGATTTGAACCCCTTGTGACACAAGAACTGCGCAATCCCCCGCGTGACAAGTAAGATCAAACCTACCTCGCTCTTTGTAATGTGAGCTTAGGTGTTGTAGGCACCTTCTCGACAGGTATCCGGTGTCTTAATTGAAGAAGTCTTTGAGGAATGTCACACGTCCTAGTCTGGAACTTTGTTACACCCGCAATGTCCCTCTTACATTCTTCAATATTTGTATATTCACAGTAATGCCACTACAGGAAGTTGCGCACACTTCTCTATAATATACCGCTAATGTGGATTGTCTTTTATGCACAAAAACGTGTGTAACAGAGTTCTTTATCTGTTATCCCGGCGTTAATGTTCCCTCTGGCAGGATATAAAGTAATCTAATCCCCACCACCCCTCGCTAGCCCAGCGTGCCCTCGGCGTCATCTCCACATACAAAAGAAGTGTCGATCAAGCATGTTTCTCTTGTTTGCCAAACTTCTACAGGAAGCAATGCAGAATGTTTGATTTCTTGCTGTCTGGGCTTAGACGACGGTGTATGCTATCTTTAACATGGTATTAAAATGGGTGTAGGATTTTCTCAATTTTCCTGCTGTGGTAAGAGATCGATCATCTCTCATTAACCCATCCAAATTACAACAGTGGTCAGTCGTGACATATCTTACAAGGAAGTGGCATATCTAGTCTGGAGAAATTTCTCCACACTGGCGATATATTCTGATCCAGTCATTTCTATGAGCGGAGTAGGTGGTTCTTCAACTTGGCTCATGACGGATCATGACGGCATTATGACGGATCATCGTGAATCTTCGTCTGAGACTGTCTCGCCCGTGGGAATAAATAGTAGTGCACCTTAACAGTGAAGGTGCACCGGGTGTGGGAAGGTGAAGTGGCAGAGTGAGACCTGTGTTAGCCGCTAATGGAAAGGTGAATGAAGCAGTCTAAAGATGTACATAGAGTCGTAGTGGTGATGAAGAATCTAAAGTAGACGTGAAGGAACGTCTTAGCTAGGGTCAAGGTAACCTGTCGTGTCACTTGAAGGTCAAGTGACCCACTTTAAATCGTTAGAAGTGAAGATAAAATACTGCAGCTGTCATCCAGACAATAAATTACTCACATGGTAGGTTGAGTCAGTAAAACAAGTTACATAACATCAAAACAGTTCAAAGTTTCAAACACTGACAAACACAATTCATTGAAATAAACACAATACAAAAACTAACTCGGAGAATGATATTTTGAAATCGTCAGGGAACAGGAACCAAATAAGCTAAATAATCTCTGTATCGTCCACGTTACCTGACAGTCACCAGGGTAGTTGCTAGGGAAGGCCGACAGAACAATAATATCCCACATGCAAGAGACCTACACAACAGTCATGCACATATTAACTCTTAAATAATATGCAAAAGAGAACATTTCCCTTTCCCCTCCTGTTCATTCACAATTCAGTAATGTGCACGCAGCATTCTGCACCATATATGCTTGATTCTGTACTATATACACTTGATTCTGCACCATAAATGCTTGATTCTATTTCATATATGCTTGAGTCTGTTCAATTTTCTTTTGACTTCGTGACATATAGATCATGCTTGGTTCTCTACCATATACACTTCATTGTCTATCGTATAAGCTTAATTCTGTGCTATATATGCTTAATTCTGTTTCTTAAATATCAGCAATTCTAGTTGGCAGCTGCCAGCACTGCAAATGCCTAGCTAGTCAGGCTAAAGCGACCTCGTGAACATTCTTGAACAGCGTTGAACATTTCGACATAGTGAACCATTCTGAACAGCACACAGTAGAACTTTTCGAGCTATTAAACATCCTGAGAAGCGCATGGTAGAAAGTCTCGGGTTGTGTATGAAGACTCGGGCTAATAAATTATACAAAATAAAGAGAGAGAGAGAGAGAGAGAGAGAGAGAGAGAGAGAGAGAGAGAGAGAGAGAGAGAGAGAGAGAGAGAGAGAGAGAGAGAGAGAGAGAGAGAGAGAGAGAGGGAGGGAGAACGGGTTAAATTTCATGCAGTGTGACACAGTTCTTGTTAAAAGCCGCGGAATGTGAGACTTCAAGCTTACACAGCCTGGGAAACACGAAGCGGAGGTTAAAACAAAATAACGACAGACAACACCAGCGAGAGAGAGACAGAGAGACAGACTAACAAGGGATGTAACAACAACACAGAGAAATAGTTTGTGCTGGTGTTTTGTCAGTCGGGACACAGGACAGTGTTTCCTGACACTGGTCTTGGTCAGATCATGAGTCGTAAAGTGGCTCACCCCAGCTTAGCTTTCCACATGCTTGACCCACTTAGCTTCTACACTACATACAAGGGGACACTAAGATGGCCATGCACTAACGGCTGTCTAAAACAATTAGAGAGGAAAGTGAGGCAATGCAGCTAGCAAGAAGGAAGTAAAGAGACGAAGTGAGTTTAGGGAGACCATCAACAGCGATACTTCTCTCTGTAAAACACTGTCAGAAGAAATACCGGAGAGAGAGAGAGAGAGAGAGAGAGAGAGAGAGAGACACTGCTGTTTTAAGCGAGAGAGATATTTCCCAGGAGATGAAGGGGGACAAGATGGGGAAGCTCTAAAGATCCCCCTGCGATGCTGTGAACAGCAGGTGAAAGGGAGAGAGAGAGAGAGAGTGAGAGAAGAAGAAGAAGGCACCCTTTCATTCAGGGAGGGCCCTCTAGCGGATTACGTCTGGGAGTAAGGAAGCGAGGGGATGAGTGTAACATTGAGGCGAGGGGATGAGTGTAACATTGAAACGAGGGGATGAGTGTAACATTGAGGCGAGGGGATGAGTGTAACATTGAGGCGAGGGGATGAGTATAACATTGAGGAGAGGGGATAAGTGTAACATTGAGGTGAGGGGATGAGTTTAACATTGAGGTGAGGAGAAGAGTGAAACCTCAAGGTGAGGGGAGGATAAGAAACACAATACCCCTCACCTCCTCTCCTCAGTATTCACCTTCTCTCTCTACGTTATGAGAGTGGAAATCCGAGGCGCAGGTGAAGGATGCTGGGGGAAGGGGAGTATCTAGGGGAAAGTATAGGGGCAAATTCTAGGGTAAGGGGATATATCTTTGATAACGGATAGGGGTGGATTCTCGGGGAAAAGGGAGAGTCTAGACCATGGGGGAGTGGGAGATGTTGGGGAAGAGGGTTGTTCAAGATCATAGGGATGGGAGATGCTGTTGGAGGGGTGGTTCTGGATCATGGTAGTGGGAGATGCTAGGGGGAGGGGGTGTTTGTAAACCATGAGGGAGCGGAAGATGCTGAGAGAGGGGAGGTTCTAGATCATGGGGGGTTGGTGATGCTGGGGAAGGGGTGGTTCTAGAACATAGGGGGTTGGAGATGCTGGGGATGGGGTGGTTCTAGATTATGGGGATAGGAGATGCTGGGGAAGGGTGGTTCTAGATCATAGGGTGTTTGAGATGCTGGGGAAGGCGTGATTCTAGATCATAGGGGGGTTGGAGATGCTGGGGAAGGAGTGGTTCTACATTATAGGTATGTTGGAGATGCTGGGAAAGGGGTGGTTCTAGATCATAGGTGTGTTGGATATGCTGGGGAAGGGGTGGTTCTAGATCATAGGTGTGTTGGAGATGCTGGGGAAGGAGTGGTTCTAGATCATAGGGTGTTGGAGATGCTGGGGAAGGGGTGGCTGTATATCATGGGGGATAGGAGATGCTGAGGAAGGGGTGGTTCTAGATCATAGGGGTGTTGGAGATGCTGGGGAAGGGGTGGTTCTAGATCATAGGGTGTTGGAGATGCTGGGGAAGGGTGGTTGTAGATCATGGGGGATAGGAGATGCTGGGAAAGGGGTGGTTCTAGATCATAGGTGTGTTGGATATGCTGGGGAAGGGGTGGTTCTAGATCATAGGTGTGTTGGAGATGCTGGGGAAGGAGTGGTTCTAGATCATAAGGTGTTGGAGATGCTGGGGAAGGGGTGGCTGTAGATCATGGGGGATAGGAGATGCTGGGGAAGGGGTGGTTCTATATCATAGGGGTGTTGGAGATGCTGGGGAAGGGGTGGTTCTAGATCATAGGGGTGTTGGAGATGCTGGGGAAGGGGTGGTTGTAGATCATGGGGGATAGGAGATGCTGGGGAAGGGGTGGTTCTAGATCATAGGGGTGTTGGAGATGCTGTGGAAGGGGTGGTTCTAGATCAAGAGTGAGCGACAGGATCAGACCTCCAGGTGTGTGTCAGACCTCCAGGTGTGTGTCAGACGTCCAGGTGTGTGTCAGACCTCCAGGTGTGTGTCAGACCTCCAGGTGTGTGTCAGACGTCCAGGTGTGTGTCAGACAAAACAATGTTTTCATTGATTACATCGGTGGTGTGTTTTAGTTATAACAATGGTGAAGCATATCCTGTTGTTAATAACAAGGGTGAATTATAGCCTGTTATTGATAACTCCCTTATCAATAACCTGTTATTGATAACTTCCTTGTCAATAACCTGTAATTGATAACAAGGGAACCATATCTGTTTTTGATAGCAAGGCAGAAGTATAACCTGTTACTGATAACAAGTGTGTTGTATAGCCAGTTGTTGATAACAAGGGTAAAGTATAGCCTGTTAGTTATTGTTTTATCTGTAAAAAGTTCTGGGTTCACTGCTTCCATGGATCGGTCCCAGATTAGGCTTGCTGGATGACAAGTCTGATCCTCCAGGCTGTTACTACTGGCCGCACACAGTAAAATTTATGTACCACAACCAGGCTGATTGGGGAATGACATGAGGAACATATCGAGTTTCCTCTTGAAGACAGCTAAGAATCTGTTCGTAAGAAGGAAGGGTGATGAAAAAAGTCTTGGTAGATTTACACTTACAGTGTCCTTATTATGCCCATCTTGTCCATTATTGGTATTTTTTACCGTCTTCTACGTACGGAGTGATATATGTGTGTGAAGACTTAGGACCAATCCCTCCACAGTATTCTGTATTCTCGACTACCTTACAAGGAGTACAGTTCAAAGCACGTAAGATGTTTTAAATAATTTAGGTGTTTGAATATATTAGGGAGGTGAAAGTTCTCTAAATTTTTCAAATCTGTGATTTCTCCTGCTGTTTGTGTACTGTGGTTTCCCAGTCTAGAAAGAACAAGTGACTTACAAACTTTAATCATTGGTTTTACATCTCATGTTTCGTAGGATCTGATAGTAACAAGGTTTTCAATATTGAATATAAAATCTGAAATTATCACTTTTAATTTCCTCACGTTATTCTTCCGTTCTGTTGTGTTCTTTGAGTTTGTTTTATTTACCGTACCAATTTGTATTTCCTTAGTTTTTCTGTAGGAAAGTAATTGAAATTTGTCCTCATTGAGGAATTTTTTTGCTTTACGAGGCCCACGGGATAGCTTAGTTTATATCAGGCTCCAGATCTGCCACTTTCGTACAAATATTAGCATCGTCTGCCAGGGATAATACAGTGGTATATTAACGACCTAGTGTCGAATGTCCAATGAGGCAGTCGAGGCTCAAACAAACTATATACACTAAGGCACGGCCTTAGCACCACTGCTGTTTCTCATACTATCACCACTGCTGTTTCTCATACTATCACCACTGCTGTTTATCAGACTAGCACCACTGCTGTTTATCATACTATCACCACTGTTGTTTATCAGACTAGCACCACTGGTGTTTCTCATACTAGCACCACTGCTGTTTCTCATACTATCACCACTGCTGTTTATCATACTAGCACCACTGCTGTTTTTAATGCTCCTAGCAGAAATAGAGAAGAATACCAACCGCATCTTGCTTATCAGGTGATGTAAAAATAAGTACGAAAGACGAATCAATGGAATACACAGAAAATACTACAAAATTTTCTAATGGGCAAATGAAAATAACATGATTTTCAGTGGTAATGAGTTTCATCTGTTTAGGTATGGGAAGAATGAAGGCCTGAAAACAAACAAAGTATACAGGACGCAGGCAATAGTATCATATCTTAGAAAGTAAAGAACAGGTCAAAGACTTAGGGATGATTTTTGTCAAGATGATGAAAAATACAATAAGGCAAATGGAGCAAAGGCCAGGAAAATTAGAGAGGGAATTATGAGAATTTTCAAAACAAAAGAAGAAACGTCAATGTTGATAGTTTTCAAATCATTGCCAGTCTAACGATTTGATAATTGCTCTGTGCTGGCAGTATTGTTCAAGGCGAGAGTGATTAGCAGTACTGGAAAATGTACAGAGGTCGTCTGCTGCCCGCATGACATCAGTAAAACATCTAAACTGTCGGGAACGACTCAAAGCATTACGTTTGTTCTTTAGTTGATAAGAGAGAGAGAGAGAGAGAGAGAGAGAGAGAGAGAGAGAGAGAGAGAGAGAGAGAGAGAGAGAGAGAGAGAGAGACAGACAGACAGAGAGAGACAGAGAGAGAGACAGAGACAGAGATTTCTTAAAATATATACATGGAAGATATTTTTGGGCTAATTTCCTAACGTGCACACTGCTATAACGGCTTACTGGACGGAAAAATATGAGAGATTCACAATAAAGTGAACGATGAGTGATGATTATGGGAACAATTAGTGCACCTCATATTAATAACCGTAGTGCAGCTCTCTTCATCCTACTACCAGCAGGGAGAAGTTTAAGGTTGAAGTTGTTGGACAGTGTCCTGCTGCACCTGTCAGAGCAGCCGGGTTGTGATTACTGTTTAAGCCTGCTAACCACTAGCAAAAACAACCTGGTTGTCCAAGCGGTCATCAGGAAAGCCTGGTCCAAGACCGGGCTGCCAGGGTAGAAGGACTCTAAAAAACGGTCACAGGTATGTCCCTGGTATGTAGGACTCTGATTTTACTTATTATTTTTATTCTCTAAGTTTGGTATGTTAGAAAGTTTAAAACCCATCTGCTCATATTCCCAAGTATTGAATTTCCAAGCATTTCTTGCCCTGCAACGCCATGATAATATGTCGAAGACTATAGCAGTCTGCGTTTTGTTTGTATTGCAGGGCATGCAAGACCATGTAGTTACGATCCATCGGGTATGAGAGGCAGGAGTGAACTGAATTAAACCATGGTGCCCTGGGTATTGAAATTGTTAGTAATATTAAAGAAAGTGGTATAGAATACGGTGAAAATGATGACGGTAGCACTGAGAGTGAGGTGTTATTGAAAGGAATATGAGAAGTATACACAGGGAAGAAAAGAGGAGTGATGATCTAAAAGGCAGAGATGAGTGGCTCTTCAATAATCATTCATTTTGATTCTCAGATCATCACTCGAGATGGTTTCTTTGACTCGGACACAGAAAGAGGAATGATTACTTCAAAGCTCGAGGTCAAGAATCATTAAGAAAGAGATGATCAGTTAAGTTATTTCTGGTTGTTTACTTACTGCAACACCCTTCCTCTGTGTACCTGTGATGGCACCACACTCATTCTTAAGCTCTCTTTGGCACTATATAGTCCCAGCAGGTGTTGTGTTATTGGTCACTGTGACTAGCGTTACCTGCACAATGAGACTAGTGTTACCTGCACACTGTAACTCTCACTTCACCTACACACTGTAACTCTCACTTCACCTGCAGACTATAACTCTCACTTCACCTGCAGAGTATAACTCTCACTTCACCTACACACTGTAACTCTCACTTCACCTGCAGACTATAACTCTCACTTCACCTGCAGAGTGTAACTATCACTTCACCTACAGACTGTAACTCTCACTTCACCTGCATACTATAACTGTCACTTCACTTGCAGACTGTAACTCTCACTTCACCTGCAGACTATAACTCTCACTTCACCTGCAGACTGTAACTCTCACTTCACCTGCAGACTATAACTCTCACTTCACCTGAAGACTGTAACTCTCACTTCACCTGCAGACTGTAACTCTCACTTCACCTGCAGACTGTAACTCTCACTTCACTTACAGACTGTAACTCTCACTTCACTTACAGACTGTAACTCTCACTTCACTTACAGACTGTAACTCTCACTTCACTTACAGACTGTAACTCTCACTTCACCTGCAGACTGTAACTCTCACTTCACCTGCAGACTGTAACTCTCACTTCACCTACAGACTGTAACTCTCACTTCACCTGCGGACTGTAACTCTCACTTCACTTACAGACTGTAACTCTCACTTCACTTACAGACTGTAACTCTCACTTCACTTACAGACTGTAACTCTCACTTCACCTGCAGACTGTAACTCTCACTTCACCTGCAGACTGTAACTCTCACTTCACCTACAGACTGTAACTCTCACTTCACCTGCAGACTGTAACTCTCACTTCACCTGCAGACTGTAACTCTCACTTCACCTACAGACTGTAACTCTCACTTCACCTGCAGACTGTAACTCTCACTTCACTTACAGACTGTAACTCTCACTTCACTTACAGACTGTAACTCTCACTTCACTTACAGACTGTAACTCTCACTTCACTTACAGACTGTAGCTCTCACTTCACCTGCAGACTGTAACTCTCACTTCACCTGCAGACTGTAACTCTCACTTCACCTACAGACTGTAACTCTCACTTCACCTGCAGACTGTAACTCTCACTTCACCTGCAGACTGTAACTCTCACTTCACCTACAGACTGTAACTCTCACTTCACCTGCAGACTGTAACTCTCACTTCACTTACAGACTGTACACTCCTCAGACTTAACTCACTTCACTTCAGACTGTAACTCTACTTCACTTACAGACTGTAACTCACTTACTGCAACTGTAACTCTCACTTACGCAGACTGTAACTCTCACTTCACCTGCAGACTGTAACTCTCACTTCACCTGCAGACTGTAACTCTCACTTCACTTACAGACTGTAACTCTCACTTCACCTGCAGACTGTAACTCTCACTTCACTACAGACTGTAACTCTCACTTCACCTACAGACTGTAACTCTCACTTCACCTGCTAGACTGTAACTCTCACTTCACCTTACAGACTGTAACTCTCACTTCACCTCAGACTGTAACTCTCACTTCACTTACAGACTGTAACTCCACTTCACCTACAGACTGTAACTCACTTCACCTGCAGACTGTAACCACTTACCAGACTGTAACTCTCACTTCACCTACAGACTGTAACCTCACTTCACCTGCAGACTGTAACTCTCACTTCACCTGCAGACTGTAACTCTCACTTCACCTACAGACTGTAACCTCACTTCACCTGCAGACTGTAACTCTCACTTCACCTGCAGACTGTAACTCTACTTCACCTACAGACTGTAACTCTCACTTCACCTGCAGACTGTAACTCTCACTTCACCTGCAGACTGTAACTCTCACTTCACCTACAGACTGTAACCTCACTTCACCTGCAGACTTAACTCTCACTTCACTACAGACTGTAACCTCACTTCACCTGCAGACTATAACTCTCACTTCACCTACAGACTGTAACTCTCACTTCACTTACAGACTGTAACTCTCACTTCACCTACAGACTGTAACCTCATCACGCGACTTATCACTTACCTACAGACTGTAACTTCACTTCAGACTTAACCTCCTTCAACTTATCTGACTTGCCGGATACAGAGCTTGCTAATCATGAGGAGACGAATCATTTCCAGCCTAAGTCCTCTTCAGAGGATTATTTTACTGTTTAGAAAGGGGTGTTGCCACTGCTTGAAGGAGCTGTTGCTACTGCTTGAAGGAGCTGTTGTTAACACTTAAAGGAGTTATTGTTACTATATGAAGGGGCTGTTGTTATTTTATGATTTTATGAAGGAGCCGTTGTGACTGTATGAAGGAGATGTTGTTACTGTGTGAAGGAGCTTGAAGGAGCTGTTGTTACTGTATGATGGAACTATTGCTACTGTATGAAGAAGCTATTGTTACTTCTTGATGAAGCTGTTGTTACTTCTTGATGAAGCTGTTGTTACTTCTTGATGAAGCTCTTGTTACTTCTTGATGAAGCTGTTGTTACTTCTTGATGAAGTGTTGTTACTTCTTGATGAAGCTGTTGTTACTTCTTGATGAAGCTGTTGTTACTTCTTGATGAAGCTGTTGTTACTTTTCATGAAGTGTTGTTACTTCTTGATGAAGCTGTTGTTACTTCTTGATGAAGCTGTTGTTACTTCTTGATGAAGCTGGTGTTACTTCTTGATGAAGCTGTTGTTACTTCTTGATGAAGCTGTTGTTACTTCTTGATGAAGCTGTTGTTACTTATTGATGAAGCTGTTGTTACTTATTGATGAAGTGTTGTTACTTCTTGATGAAGCTGTTGTTACTTCTTGATGAAGCTGTTGTTACTTCTTGATGAAGCTGTTGTTACTTCTTCATGAAGTGTTGTTACTTCTTGATGAAGCTGTTGTTACTTCTTGATGAAGCTGTTGTTACTTCTTGATGAAGCTGTTGTTACTTCTTGATGAAGCTGTTGTTACTTCTTGATGAAGCTGTTGTTACTTCTTGATGAAGCTGTTGTTACTTCTTGATGAAGCTGTTGTTACTGCTTACATTATGAGATTATTCTCTGAGAACACCGCAACTGAATAGTTTTATTCACCTTAGACATTTAGTTGTTTTCCCAGTTTGTTCAAGACCTTCTGAAAGTATGCCAGCTCTTCTTGATTGTTTCTGGAAGCAGGCGAGCTCTTCTTGATCCTTTCTTCAAGAGACGAACACTTCTTAATGCTTTGTTCTTGGTGCATTTTTCAAGTAGGTTATCTCTTCTTAATGTTTTCTTCAAGCCCAGGATCTCTTCTTAATGCTTTCATCAAGCAGTCCAGCTCTTCTTTGTGCATTCTTCAAGCAGGTTAGCTCTTCTTAATGCTTTCTTCCAGCAGACGAGAAGCTATTTCTAAGTTTTCTTGTAAGAGAGTGGAAGAAAACTTTCACGTTCTGGGACTCGTGTGTTGTACTTTCTTTGTAATTTTGTGTGAGCCGAGTTCAAGATGGCTTTCAGTAGTTTGTCGTAAGACTACAAAATGTGGAGCGTTCAAGTGAAAGCTGCTTATCTCCCTCCAGGGTTTATACTGTTCGAGCACTGATGTAGCATTATTATTTTAGAAACACGTAGATTATTATGCGCTCATTATATATACTATTTACACACACACACACACACATATATATATAATATATATATATATATATATATATATATATATATATATATATATATATATATATATATATATATATATATATATATATATATTTTATATATATATATATATATATATATATATATATATATATATATATATATATATATATATATATATATATATACAGTGCTCGTCACGGCATTATGCCGGGTGAGCGCCCCGGCATAATGCTGTGATGAAAATCAAAGGCCTACCATACAGGGAAATCTTATCGTCAATTTATTATGCCAGATAGCAGCCGTAAGCATGACGTCACAGCCTGCCGCCACACTCCACAGTGACTTCTCATTGCTCACATGGTTGCCGTGGTGAGAGGAAGAATTGCACTTTTGTCGCTCATCTGCCCAATCTTTTGTCCAGTGTTCCCTTTGGTTTTGGGGCTATACATCTTTGATTATGGGTAAAAGGAAGTTTTTAACACCTGAAACTATAGCTCAAATCATAGGGTTTCACAAAGATGTGGACCAGTCGAAAGAAATAGTGGAGAATGTTAGTGTGTGTGAGCGTTCAGTGAGGAACTGGGTGCAGCATTTTAATCCTGGTGGCGGTGTCGAGTTACCGTCTGCCAAAACCTCGGCCTGGCCCCTCCAAGAAGACATCTGTTCGTACCTTAACTGTGATAAAGAAGCAGTTACTCTTTAACTTCTTCTTTAACACAGTTAAGGAATGAACAGATGTCTTCCTCGAGGGGCCAGGCCGAGGTTTGGCAGACGGTAACTCGACTACTAACAGAACTCTCATGATTCCTCACTTGTTTCTCTCACTGAGGTGAGCTCATCTTGGGTCACAGACTCTGATAAATTGGCAAAAAAAAAAAAAAATTAATTGTGATGTTAGGGCAAAACATCTGAACGTTAAAGATCAAGTATTTCTTGAAGAAGTAACTATCTTTTGCATAACAATTTAACGTTTGACGGATATGTTCGCTTGAGAGAGATGACCTTTTTACTGATATCTTTTGAGTTTTCAATGCAATATCGTCCCTGACATTGCATAGCTCTTCAAATTAAACCTCCATTGTTCGGGCTAATTATAGTAACTGCCAAGGAAACCCAAACAACAGCACAAATTAATTGCAATGGATCCATGCTGTGTGCGAGGCTTGAAATAAATGCATCGGTGATTACATAGAAGTTATTGGTCCTACAATGCTACTCCGTATGGAATTCCATAGGTAATCTTCCGTTTGTTGAAAATTCGTATTAAATTCCAGTACTATGCTAATAATATGGCCCCAGAATTGCATCCCACTGTTTATAATTCTGTTGGATGTCATTTACAAGATCTTCATTGTTATGTCTCTCAACATCAAGTGTAGCTTTGTTTCAATTACTATATTGTTTTGGCGAATCAGGGTAAATAAGTTTATCCACAATGATTCACGAAATCATTATAACACTATTTCACACAAACCACGGAACGTTTAGGGTTTGAACTCTTGGTGGCGAATAAGTCGTAAAATTCCAGACCAGTGAGCAATCCAATTGGCCAGTTGGCTACGATCAGATTAATCCATAAGGAGTTTTTATAGTGGGAGTCATGCTAACCTCCCCATGATGTATAAATATACCTAGCTGGATGAATCTCACTGTAGCCAGCTGACCCAGTGGCTTACGAACTGGACTGGAGTTCTACGACTTACTCGCCATGGGTTCAGCCCCCCACCCATCCCGTGGTTTCATCCACAAAGATGTCATTACAATGTTGAAGGGTACGAGAGTCTGGCTGAGTCTTGGAGCAGGCAAGGGTGATGGAGGAAGCTAAGCTGGTGATATCTGCTGCTGCTGCTGCTGCTGCTGCTACATCAGTGAGTACTAGCTGGGTCAAGAGTTTGTCTATGAGATCTCCCTGTAGCAGGAAAATAACCTTCTATTGTTACTGGAAAATGCCCTGCTGGAGTTGTAAGGTAAGCCTATACCCTGGGGTATGAGCTTGAGCAGAAGAGAGCCACTTAACCCGCGTCTTGCATGTCCTCTCCCTACTCTGAACCCTTACCGCAACCTATGTTCTAGCAGTCTAATCCCATTTAAATAAAAACATTAGCACAAAGGGGTGCTTGATGATTATTTTAAGTAAACTATTGTACGTCTCTGGTACATCACAGGTACTAAAATTTTGACATTTCAAGTACTGTGAGGTAAACGACCTGGACCGCCAGAATGTTTATGTGTCAGGTACTGGTAGGTTGACAAGCAGGACAACCTACGAGTTTAGCACTTCCCAATCATAATAACAACAACAACAACAACAACAATAATAATAATAATAATAATAATAATAATAATAATAATAATAATAATAATAATAATAATAATAATAATTGCCAGTGAAAATATATCACTTCAAAACATTCATTTAATAAACTAAGATATGTCGTAATGGACGGGGACTGGCTCGGTGGACCTGACGGATGGCAGGCCTGGAACTGTACCCCTTGGCAACCACTTTGGGGTCACTAATGTTAGGGAAAGGGGGGCCGACGCAATTGGAGCTGTTTTCATTGATCAAGTCAGCCCTTGAATGGTTGTTTAGTGCTTAAATTTATCTTTAAGAATCATGGATAAGATAGTTAAATATGGCAGGCTGACAACGTAGACTACTTAAGTCGAAAACAAAATTCCTACATTTTTTTTCATTGAATTTAAGTACTTATTATAACAATATTTTGTGTGAGTTACGTTTATGGAATCTGTCGCTACACATTAAAACTTTTCATATATATATATATATGTATATATATATATATATATATATATATATATATATATATATATATATATATATATATATATATATATATATATATATATATATATATATATATATATATATATATATATATATCGTGCCAAATATTTAATACTTGCTATTTTGGCTTGAATAGGAACGCTCTTCTTGCCGAATAAAGCAATCGAAAATATGTGTATGCAATAATTTCGCAAAAAAAATTCTTAACCTAACGAAAAAAATATATTTCATTGTGTTTCTTTATTATTAAATTATTGTAAACTTATCTAAAATATATTTAGTTGGATTAAGCGAAATTAAATAAGGCTAGGTAAGTTTTCTAAGGTTATTTTGGTACGAAATTATTAATTTTTACATTAACATATATGAAAAAATATATCTTTAAACGTATAAGAGAAAAGTTTTAGAAAGGACTTAATTTTAAACGAGTTCTTGCTAATTGACCAGTTTTACCTATACTGCACGACATATATATATATAACAATACTGCGCCGAACCGGGTATCGAACCCCTGGTACTTTAACACGCCTCCCGAGAAGACCGCGAAAATTCCGATACGCCTTAGTCGACGTGGCCATCAATGCTTCAAACATCAGGTGCCCTTTACCACTGTACATGTCACCCCTGATGCGAGCACATAGGTAGCCGTGGAAGCTAAAGGACTTATTTCATTCTCGTCCCGTATGGAATACCAAAATGTTGGAGATATCATCCTCCTCAAATCGTCCAATTTCTTCTTGAGATATAAGTAAATGACGTCAATTCCAAGAGGTGCTCCAAGCATACACTGTTGGTGAGGACAATCATTAATGCACCTGATAGTATTGATTTCACTGTGTCAGAGATCTGCTGATTGGCTGAGATGATTTCACATTTGTATAGAGTAAGGATACGTCCCATTTCCTGTTTCCGAGTCCTTATTTAACTAATATCTGCTTGAAGGCACTCCTTTGTACCCGCCAGTGTTCCATTATCCAGGAACCAAGTGTTTATCTCACTGGTCAGCCTGACAGTAATTTCCCTAACCGCTATACAGAAGATAAATATGGCCAGAAGAGTCCCTTACTGGACATACTCCGATGAAGTGATTTCATGTTCTCCAAACAGGATCATCGATTTCTTGCTGTATCCAGCTCAAACAGAAGGAGAGAGACTAGGGAAATGTTCTGGTAGAGCTGTCAGAAACACGTCTCATTTCAGGCAGAAGATAAAATGCTTTCTAGAAGGTTAATTTTACTGCTGCATTCTCCTTCGGCAGGTTGGTGAAATACGCCCTTGTTACGTTAACTGCTGCCTCGCTGCCTTGAGAGACCCCAAAGTCAAATTGGTTTGTTTGGAGCATCATGGCCGCCTCTGTTTGAATACGTCAGACAAAAACTTTTGAAAAGAGGCGGCGATGAGGGCTATCCACGGCAGTTTACCTAATTCCTTCATATTTCGTTGTAAGGGCACAAAGTGATGAACCAGACCAGTTAAAAAGTTGTTAACGAACCTTGTGATCTTTGATAACAGTGTATCTGCAATCTCTCAAAACTGAATTAATAATTGCTTTTAAATGCCTGGGTTTTATTTCAGTGTAGCCCTCAGCAGAGCCAGACAGGAACGACATAATAGCTTTGTAAACCTTTGAGTCTTGGACAAACAATGGTTACAAAGTTGGGACAAGTAGGCTAGAACTGCTAGTACCCCTGGTTTTCCTGGCAGGGTACTTTTCTTAAAGTGCTTGAGCAGTGTCAGCATCCCTGGGGGCAACTGTGTCTTCGCTGGTGATTATCCCGATTGCCCCTACTGTGTTGCGCTCTTCAATTTTTTCACTCACCTGCCAGTAAAACAATTAGGGGAAAGGGGTCTTCCTCTCCATTTTCGTGTTAATGGGAAAGACGAATGAAGCTGTCAGCTCTGAGAAAATCTCTTAATGATTTAATTTTCATCGAGGCTAGCGACTTGCCACCTGTTGTCGGCACGACTAAGCAGACATTGCCAAAACGTAGCAAGTTAGACCATGATGCCTTGATGGTTGGTAGAGCATTTAGAATAGTGAAACCATCATTTACGTTTTTTCAGGAGGCCTGAGTTTCCCAGCTGCGTGTGGACGGGCTGTTTTGGGAATGAGTGGGAGAGTTCTGGTAGCTGTTGCTTTAATTGCCTCTAAAATATTATTTGTTTACATGAGGACTGTTGGAGTGTGTTCATGTACTTGAAGTGGCTGAAGGTCATCACTTGCCACGGACGGGAGGACATTCTGAACCATGGCAGATACGATGTTGGGGAAGGAAACCATTAGTGTTGAGGCAACGAACCTGTAAACACTATGGCCACTTGCCTCTCCTAACATTGCCAGCCGCGCCATTTCCTTGGCTGCTAGCTTCCTCCTGACTAGCATCCATCTAGGTGGCTAGAGTGTTTGAGCAAGGTACGACATGCTGGGTGGAGCAAGGGTGTGGAGGTTATCATATTGGGTGGAGCAAGGGTGTGGAGGTTATCATAATGGGTGGAGCAAGGGTGTGGAGGTTATCATAATGGGTGGAGCAAGGGTGTGGAGGTTATCATAGTGGGTGCAGCAAGGGTGTGGAGGTTATCATAATGGGTGGAGCAAGGGTGTGGAGGTTATCATAGTGAGTGCAGCAAGGGTGTGGAGGTTATCATAGTGGGTGCAGCAAGGGTGTGGAGGTTATCATAGTGGGTGCAGCAAGGGTGTGGAGGTTATCATAGTGGGTGCAGCAAGGGTGTGGAGGTTATCATAGTGGGGGCAGCAAGGGTGTGGAGGTTATCATAGTGGGTGCAGCAAGGGTGTGGAGGTTATCATAGTGGGTGCAGCAAGGGTGTGGAGGTTATCATAGTGGGTGGAGGTTATCATAGTGGGTGCAGCAAGGGTGTGGAGGTTATCATAATGGGTGGAGCAAGGGTGTGAAGGTTATCATAGTGGGTGCAGCAAGGGTGTGGAGGTTATCATATTGGGTGCAGCAAGGGTGTGGAGGTTATCATAGTGGGTGCAGCAAGGGTGTGGAGGTTATCATAGTGGGTGCAGCAAGGGTGTGGAGGTTATCATAGTGGGTGCAGCAAGGGTGTGGAGGTTATCATAGTGGGTGGAGCAAGGGTGTGGAGGTTATCATAGTGGGTGCAGCAAGGGTGTGGAGGTTATCATAGTGGGTGGAGCAAGGGTGTATGGTGAGTGGAAGAAATAATGTTTCACCTGGTGACCTGGTGGGTCTTGAGTTGTGGGAAGGGGACTCTGCTCCATAGTGAAGTTGTCAACCTGGGGAAGAATGTTAGGGAGTAGGGTGGGGGAGGAGCGGCAGTCACTCTATACTTGGTGTATAGAGATACACACGGGTTTAGACAATTGATATTGTTCTCACTGTTTAACTTACAATAAACCCAAAATTATTTGTGTCCCGTGCATATCGTCAAAGGTGTGACTATGTGCACTAGTAATTCAGTGGTATGCACTATACATTGTGTTTGACGTAAGCTTAAGTATTTCCGACACTCCACCTATATTCCACGCCACTCTCACTTCTTCCTGTGTAGTGGCGGAGGCGGCCGCCCTAGCTGGTCGTTCACTCGTTACAATCACCTCCACACTGTCTCCCACTACACTTAACTCTGATTTTTCCGTAAACCGACAAGTATTCATCTTTAAGGAAACGATGCGCTGGACTATCTTTTCGCTTCACTGAAATATACATATTAAATATATAGTATATATATATATATATATAGTCCCAGACTAGTCCCGGAGCTAGTCCCTAGTTCTGGGACTAGTCTCGTTGAAAACCTTTGCACTTTCTCTAATTTCAGTTGTGGGTTCCATACTGGTGCTGCATACTCCAATATGGGCCTGACGTACACGATGTACAGTCTTGAACGTTTCCTTACTCAGGTGTCGAAACGCTATTCTTAGGTTTGTCATGCGCCCACATGCAGCAGCAGTTATTTGGTTGATGTGCGCGTCAGGAGATGTGCTAGGAATTATACTCAGTCCAAGATACTTTTCCTTGAATGAGGTTTGCACTCTTTGGGCCCCTAGCCTGTACTTTGTCTGCGGTCTTCTTTGACCCTCCCCTAATCTTCATAACTTTGTACTTGGTGGGACTGAACTACAGGAGCCAGTTGTTGGACAAGGCTTGCAGCCTGTTCAGATCCTTTTGTAGTTCAACCTGATGCTCATGTATTTGAATTCTCCGCATTAGCTTCACGTCGTCTGAAAACGGAAACACCTCTGAATCTATCCCTTCCGTCATGTCATACACATTTACCAGAAACAGCTCGTCACAGGCGCCCACTCTGATACCTTGTCCCGTACCATCACTCGTTGTTTCCTATCTGTCAGGTATTCTCTGATCTAATGCAGTTCCTTTGATATTAGTCCTTCTTGCTCCTCTAGCTTTTGCACTAATCTCTTGTTCGGAAATGTTTCAAAATCCATCTTACAGTCCAAGAAAATGCAGTCTACCCACCCCTCTCACTTCCGCCTTACTTGTGTCACCTTTTCGTGAAACTCCGGTAGGTTTGTGACAGGATTTCCCCTTCCTGAAACCGTGCTGGTTATCGTGTATAAGTTCATTCCTTTCTAGGTGTTCCACCAGTTTTTTCCTGATAAGTTTCTCTTTGACTTTGCATACTAAACATGTCAGTGACGTGTTTAGTATGGTCTGTAGTTTAATGCTACCTGTCTGACTCCTTTCTTAAAGATTGGGACTACATTTGCTGTCTTTCACACCTTTGCCCTGTTTCGATAGTTGTGCTGAAAATTGCTGTGAGTGGCACACACAGCGCCTTTGCTCCTTCTTTCAGGACCCACGAATAGATGATGTCTGGTCTCACCGCCTTTGAGGAATCTACTTCACTTAGCAGCCTCTTTACTTCTTCCTCGGTTGTGTGTAGTATGTCTGGCACTTGTTGGTGTACACTAGCATTTCAGTTTGCTGGAGTCCAGGCTGTCTCCACTGAAAATACATCCTAAATATCATGATAAGCTCTTCTTTGTCGTTTCTTGTGGTCTCTTCTTCCATCCTCAGCCTGATTACCTGGTCCTTGACTGCTGTTTTCCTACTGATGTGGCTGTACAACAGCTTCCGCTTTCGCTGTTATGTCATTTTCGTATTGTCGTTGGGTCTCCCTTCTTACCTGTGCATATTTATTTCTGGCTCTGCGACTGCTCTCCGTATTCTCCTGGGTCCTTTGCCTTCTATACTTCTTCCATTCTCTAGCGCACTTGGTTTTGTCCTCTCTACACCTTTGGGTGATCTAAGGGCTCATCCTGGCTTTCTCGTTATTGCTGTTACCCTTGGGTACCAACCTCTCCTCAGCTTCCTTGCACATTGTTATCACATATTCCATCATCTCGTTTACTGACTTCCCTGCCAATTCTCTGTCCCACTGAACTCCGTGTGTGTCCCCTCTCTTGTAGTTTGGCTTCAATCGCCCTGCCCTTCCTGCTTCTCTCTCCACTTGTAACTCTACTATGTATTCGAAGCTTAGAACCACATGGTCACTATCCCCGAGGGGTCTTTCATATGTGATGTCCTCAATATCTGCACTACTCAAGGTGTATACTAGGTCCAGTCTTGCTGGTTCATCCTCTCCTCTCTCTCTGGTAGTGTACCTTACGTGTTGGTACATGAGATTTTCCAGTACCACCTCCAGGTGGCTCTAGGTTCTCCCAGTCGATTTTCTTGTGATTGAAGTCACCCATAATCAGCAGCTTTGCCCTGCTCGCATGAGCCCTTCTGGCCACTTCAGCCAGTGTGTCGACCATCGCTCTATTACTCTCGTCATCCTCTTGCCTTGGCGTCCTGCTGTTCTGTGGTGGGTTATAAATCACTGCAATTTTCATCTTGGGACCTCCAGACTGAAGTGCTCCTATTATGCAGTCTCTTTCTTCTCCTCTGTCTCCTCTCTCCAGCTCATCAAAATACCATTGGTTTTTGATTAGCAATGCCACTCTTCCACCCCCTCTGTTCCCTCTCTCTTTCCTCAGGATCTGATATCCTGTTGGAAAGATGGCATATGTTATTCCTGGGAGCTTGGTTTCTGTAAGAGCTATGATGTCCGATGATGCCTCTTTCACTCTTTCGTGCCACTCCTCCCACGTATTCGTTATTTCATCAGCGTTGGTGTACCATACCTTCAGCTTCCTCTCCAACACTGTGTTCTGGGGGATCTGTGAGAATAGGGGACCTGGCAGTGTGCTGTGGTATTCTACGGCGTAGTGTGGGGGTGGGGGGCTGTAAGTGAGGATTGTGGTTTGTGTTGGGATAGCCTGTTTGGTTGTGTGGTTCTGAGGGTGGTTCTGTGTGTCCTTGCGCTTCTTGCTCTGCCCTGCTCCGGTTATCCTCTGCTGACTATGTCCTTGTCTCTCTTCCTAGCCCCTTTCGTGTTTGTGTGTGTGTGTGTGTGTGTGTATGTGTACTCACCTATTTGTGGTTGCAGGGGTCGAGTCATAGCTCCTGGCCCCGCCTCTTCTTAGGTCGCTACTAGGTCCTCTCTCTCCCTTCTCCATGAGCTTTATCATACCTAGTCTTAAAACTATGTATGGTTCCTGCCTCCACTACATCACATGCCAGACTATTCCATTTCCCGACAACTCTATGACTACAGAAATACTTCCTAACATCTCTTTGACTCATCTGAGTCTTCAACTTCCAATTGTCACCCCATGTTTCTGTATCCCATCTCTGGAACATCCTGTATTTGTCCACCTTGTCAATTCCTCGCAGTATTTTGTTTGTCGTTATCATGTATTCCCTAACCCTCCTGTCTTCCAGTGTCGTCAGGCCGATTTGCCTTAACCTTTCTTCGTAGAACATTCCCCTTAGCTCTGGAACTAACCTTGTTGCAAACCTTTGCACTTTCTATAATTTCTTGACGTGCTTGACCAGGTGTGGGTTCCAAACTGGTGCTGCATACTCCAGTATGGGTGTGTGTGTGTGTGTGTGTGTGTGTGTGTGTGTGTGTGTGTGTGTGTGTGTGTGTGTGACATAGCTGTGTCAGCAACATCAATTGTGACTTTCCTGCGCCAGTGTTCAAAACCTTATAGTCCATTAAGCCAAGATAAGTCATGATGAATGACTTGTGTTTATACTGCTGCTTCGGTACACATATATCAGAATATATACTAAATCAGCCACTTACACAGACAAACATTGTACTGGCATCTAGAACGTCCTTGCAGTCTAAATTAGAAACAAATAAAGCAATTACATTGAGATAAACCCTGAACAGTCATTTTGGGACAAAGATGCAAACATGAAAAAGAATCATGTAGTCAAACAAAACAGGAACAAATAAAGCACTTGCAAAGAGAGAAACAAAAACACAAATATATATAAAACATTCGGACGAACTAAAACTTAAAAAAAAAAATGTTATTCACACGGAGGAAAAAGAAAAACAGAAAAAAAACTTTAATACAAAGACTAAGTCGCTAAGAACTATAAGAGTCATACAGAGATAAAGCGAAACAAACAGTCATGCAGAGAGAAGCAACAACAGAAACAGTTACAACTGTCAAAATGAAAAAGAAATAGCAATTGTGGAATTCATCAGTGCAAGTAACTGTTGTTTGTCTATGACCTGATCGTCTCAGTTACTGTGCACCTTAACACAGGCAACCTGTATATCACCCTTAACTGTCAGCAATTATTGTTATATTTAGCTGAAATGATTTAGCAATAGTTAATTTAATACGCCACCTCATACCTTCAACGCCAGCGGTATTAACTGGCAACAAATGTACTCACAAACTTTAAAACAAAGAGACAAATGCAGAATGGACACTTTACTAATACAGGTAAGCTTGGTGACCAAGTTTTATCAAGTGAACGAGTGAGGACCGTAGCGGAGGTTCGTGTCACCTGAGCGTGGGAATATCCATTAACGTCAAGTCGAGTAGTTTGTCGAGCAAGGGGGGTTTAGGCAAAGCTTATTTTTTTCCTATGTATCCGAGTGATAGTATCAGCAGTGTATAACAAACATTATGGTAACGGACTCTGAACTTACTTTGTCGTTCCATTAAGTGTTGAAGCCCAGAGCTGTAAGTTAACTATTAATTCTCAGATGAACATTGTGAGTGCTCTCCCGGAAGCCGCTCACTAATTCCTTGGTTATGTTGAAGGCGGTGCCAGGAACTAGAGGTTGGCTAGGAGTTCTAATTATTGAGAACTTCGCTGGAACTGTGATAATGATGTCCTTGTTGTAGAATAAAATTATCACTGACTGTTGAAGTAGTGTCGAGAGAACACGGTGGTCTTCTTATGAAGGGAAGCGATGGTCCCAACATTACTGAATGAGATCAGTTGTGCTGATGTCCACACTGCCACATCGACTTCTTCCAAATTTCCGGGTTGTGTATGTCTTAATCGTTACTGAAGCAATAAATTACAATTTACCAAACCCCTCTTGCTCCACAAACACTATGATTTAGCCTTACAGATATTTACGTGTTCATGTGTTCAACACTTCTACGGTCTATGCTTCTCCTCTATATTCCCAACTTTCCCATATTCTCTGCTCTGAACAGGCTGCAAAAAATCTGGTCTCCATTCGTTGTCTCATTAGGGCGTTCATTCTGCCTTTGTGTCTTTGTTTTGCTGGCCCTTGATAACAGTATTTTCCTTAACGAGTTATTCTCGCCCAAAAATGGATGAAAGTGTTTGTGTGTGTGTGTGTGTGCTCACCTAATTGTGGTTGCAGGGGTCGCGTCATAGCTTCTAGCCCAGCCTGTTCACTGGTCGTTACTAGGTTCACCCTCTCCTTGTTCCATGATCTTTATCATACCTCTTCTTAAAGTTATGTATGGATCTGCCTCGACTACATCACTTTCCAGACTATTCCACTTCCTGACAACTCTATAACTAAAGGAGTACTTTCTAACATCATTGTGTCTCATCTGAGTCTTCAGCTTCCACTTGTGACCCCTTGTTGTTGTGTCCCATCTCTGGAACATCCTGTCTCTCTCCACCTTGTCAATTCCTCTCAGTATTTTTAAATGTCGTTATCATGTTCCCCCTCTCTCTCCTGTGTTCCAGTGTTGTCAGGTCTTAACCTCTCCTCGTAGGACATGCCCCCTTAGCTCCGGAACTAGTCTCGTTGCAAACCTTTGCACTTTTTTCTAATTTCGTGACGTGCTTGACCAGGTGTGGTTTCCAAACCGGTGCTACATACTCCAATATGGGTCTGGCTCACACTGCGTACATAATCTTGAACGATTCCTTACATAGGTGTCAGAACGCTATTTTTCGGTTTGCTAGTCGCCTATATGCTGCAGCAGTTATTTGGTTAATGTGCGCTTAAGATGTGCTCGGAAATATGCACACCCCAAGACCATTTTCCTTGAGTGAGGTTTGCAGTTTTTGGCTCCCTAGACTGTACTCTGTATGCGGTCTTCTTTGCCCTTCCCTGATCTTCATGACTTTGCATTTGGTGGGTTAAACTATAGAAACCAGTTCTTGGACCAGGCTTGCAACCTGTCCAGATCCCTTCTAGTCCTGCCTGATCCTCATCCGATTGAATTCTCCTCATTTTCTTCACATCGTCTGCAAATAGGGACACTTCTTTGTCTATCCCTTCCGACATGACATTCACATACACAAGAAACAGTACCGGTCTTAGGACCGACCCCTGTGGAATCCCGCTCGTTACAAGCACCCACTTTGACACTTCGTCGCGTACCATGACTCGCTGTTACCTTCCTGTCAGGTAGTCTCTGATCCATTGCAGTGCCTTTTCTGTTGTCTGCCTGGTCATCCACCTTTTGTACTAATCTCTTGTGTGGAACTCTCTCAAAAGGCTTCTTACAGTCTGAGAAAACGCAATCTACCCACCCCTCTCTCTCTTGCCTTTCTGATGTGTGTGTGCCTGTGTTTATATATATATATATATATATTTTTTTTTTTTTTTTTTTTTTAACACATCGGCCGATTCCCACCAAGGCAGGGTGGCCCGAAAAAGAAAAACTTTCATCATCATTCACTCCATCACTGTCTTGCCAGAAGGGTGCTTTACACTACAGTTATAAAACTGCAACATTAACACCCCTCCTTCAGAGTGCCGGCACTGTACTTCCCATCTCCAGAACTCAAGTCCGGCCTGCCGGTTTCCCTGAATCCCTTCATAAATGTTACTTTGGTCACACTCCAACAGCACGTCAAGTATTAAAAACCATATGCCTCCATTCACTCCTATCAAATACGCTCACACATGCTTGCTGGAAATCCAAGCCCTCGCACACAAAACTTCCTTTACCCCTCCCTCCAACCTTTCCTAGGCCGACCCCTACCCCGCCTTCCTCCACTACAGATTTATACACTCTCGAAGTCACTCTGTCTCGTTCCATTCTCTCTACATGTCCAAACCACCTCAACAACCCTCCTCAGCTCTCTGAACAATCGTTTTGGTAATCCGCACCTCCTCCTAATTTCCAAACTCCGAATTCTCTGCATTATATTCACACCACACATTGACCTCAGACATGACATCTCCACTGCCTCCAGCCTTCTCCTCGTTGCAACATTCATCACCCATGCTTCACACCCATATAAGAGCGTTGGTATAACTATACTCTCATACATTCCCTCTTTACTTCCATGGACAAGGTTCTTTGTCTCCACAGACTCCGAAGTGCTCCACTCACCCTTTTCCCTCATCAATTCTATGATTCACCTCATCCTTCATAGACCCATCCGCCGACATGTCCACTCCCAAATATCTGAATACATTCACCTCCTCCATACTCTCTCCTCCAATCTGATATCCAATCTTTCGTCACCTATTCTTTTTGTTATCCTCATCACCTTACTCTTTCCTATATTCACTTTCAATTTTCTTCTTTTACACACCCTACCAAATTCATCCACCAACCTCTGCAGCTTCTCTTCAGAATCTCCCAAAAGCACAGTGTCATCAGCAAAAGCAACTGTGACAACTCCCACTTTGTATTTGCTTCTTTATCTTTTAGCCCAACACCTCTTGCCAAGACCCTCGCATTCACTTCTCTTACAACCCCATCTATAAATATATTGAACAACCACGGTGACATCACACATCCTTGTCTAAGGCCCACTTTTACTGGGAAATAGTCCCCTTCCCTCCTACACACTCTAACCTGAGCCTCACTATCCTCATAAAAACTCTTCACTGCTTTCAGTAACCTTCCTCCTATTCCATACACCTGCAACATCTGCCACATTGCCCCCTATCTACCCTATCATACGCCTTTTCCAAATCCATAAATGCCACAAAAACATCTTTACCCTTATCCAAATACTGTTCACCTATATGTTTCACTGTAAACACTTGGTCTACACACCCCTACCTTTCCTAAAGCCCCTTGTTCATCTGCTATCCTGCTTTCTGTTTTACTCTTAATTCTTTCAATAATAACTCTACCATACACTTTACCAGGTACACTCAACAGACTTATTCCCCTATAATTTTTGCACTCTCTTTTGTCCCTTTGCCTTTATACAAAGGAACAATACACGCTCTCTGCCAATCCCTAGGTACCTTACCCTCTTCCATACATTTATTAAATAATAGCACCAACCACTCCAAAATTATATCCCCACCTGCTTTTAACATTTCTATCTTTATCCCATCAATCCCAGCTGCCTTACCCCTTTCATTCTACCCACTGCCTCACGAACTTCCCTACACCCACAACTGGCTCTTCCACACTCCTACAAGATGTTATTCCTCCTTGCCCTACACACGAAATCACAGCTTCCTGTCTTCATCAACATTTAACAAATCCTCAAAATATTCTCTCCATCTTCCCGATACCTCTAACTCTCCATTTAATAACTCTCCTCTCCTATTTTTAACTGTCAAATCCATTTGTTCTCTAGGCTTCCTCAACTTATTAATCTCATTCCAAAACTTTTTCTTATTTTCAACAAAATTTGCTGATAACATCTCACCCACTCTCTCATCTGCTCTCTTTTACATTGCTTCACCACTCTTTTAACCTCTCTTTTTCTCTCCATATACTCTTCCCTCCTTGCATCACTTCTACTTTGTAAAAACCTCTCATATGCTAACTTTTTCTCCCTTACTACTCTCTTTACATCATCATTCCACCAATCGCTCCTCTTCCCTCCTGCACCCACTCGCCTGTAACCACAAACTTCTGCTGAACACTCTAACACTACATTTTTAAATCTACCCCATACATTTTCGACCCCATTGCCTACACTCTCACTAGCCCATCTATCCTCCAATAGTTGTTTATATCTTACCCTAACTGCCTCCTCTTTTAGTTTATAAACCTTCACCTCTCTTTTACTTACTGATTCTATTTTCCTTGTATCCCATCTACCTTTTACTCCCACTGTAGCTATAACTAAAAAGTGATCTGATATATCTGTAGCCCTCTATAAACATGTACATCCTGAAGTCTACTCAACAGTCTTTTATCTACCAATACATAGTCCAACAAACTACTGTCATTACGCCCTACATCATATCTTGTATACTTATTTATCCTCTTTTCTTAAAATATGTATTACCTATAACTAAACCCTTTCTATACAAAGTTCAATCAAAGGGCTCCCATTATCATTTACACCTGGCACCCCAAACTTACCTACTACACCCTCTCTGCATGTTTCTCCCACTTTAGCATTTAGGTCCCCTACCACAATTACTCTCTCATTTGGTTCAAAAGTTCCTATACATTCGCTTAACATCTCCCAAAATCTCTCTCTCTCCTCTACACTCCTCTCTTCTCCAGGTGCATACACGCTTATTATGACCCACTTTTCGCATCCGACCCTTATTTTAATCCACATAATCCTTGAATTTACACATTTATATTCCCTCTTTTCCTTCCATAACTGATCCTTCAACATTATTGCTACCCCTTCCTTAGCTCTAACTCTCTCAGATACTCCTGACTTAATCCCATTTATTTCTCCCCACTGAAACTCGCCTACCCCCTTCAGCTTTGTTTCGCTTAGGGCCAGGACATCCAACTTCTTTTCATTCATAACATTCATATATATATATATATATATATATATATATATATATATATATATATATATATATATATATATATATATATATATATATATATATATATATATATCTTATATTTAATTAAAAGGTACCACCTCTACAACTTTACTGGGGACCCTCATCCTCAGAAAAGACAATAAACGTACCTCAGGGAAAGCTCAACGTTCTCCCCTGAGCTGTTTGAATATTTTTTTCTCTTACCACCCCCTATATATTATATATGTACTTTATTATTAGACAGAATACATTGACAGAAAACACAAACATGACCATGAATACATTGGTACAATACATCAAAGATTATGAATCTCCTCCGTTTCCTCCGAAGCCGGACGCGAGCCCAGTACGCAGCATGCATTTCCTCTCTGCATGTCCACACTGATGCGCTGGAACATGAAAGTGGCTGCCCTAGTGTCGCTGGTGGTGTCGATAAGTCTGGAACCCAGCTCTTTAATTAAGGAAACGTGTAGCACTTTTTCCCCATGATCCCAAGGTCTCTGATCCCACTGGGACAAATTGATACAGTTGGCCCCTGTACTTGCCGATCTTGTACTCCTCTCTGTGGTCAGCAGGTCTTCCTTGTAGCCCGACACTGTGATGGATGTAGGTGTCAGGCAGTGTCGACACACAGGGATAGTCCCTTCCTAAGAGCTTGCCATTCTTCCAAGGATAGATGGTGATCCCGTCCTGGCGGTTTGCTGGGTTGTGGGTATTGTTGGCTGCTAGTAATCAGGGCTCTCTCTCGGCTGGGCATCCAGCTGTAGCAAGGGTTCTCTTTATGATGTAGTTCACTTCATTGTGTCTTGCATGCCAGCCGTTGGTTTTGGAACAGTTAAGACCATGTAGACCATATTGGTCGGCTTGTGCATCGCCGCAAATACACCTATATTCTGTGTGAATTGGGGCAGCAAGGCGCAGAGCCACTGCAGTACGGGTCTTAGGGGCGAGGCGTGTTCCCATTGCCGAAATGGGAACTGTTTGGAGGAAATCCCCAGAGTGATGTGCACTCACAGCTAGGAGACGTGCAGTCTCCTATCTTATGTTACAGCCATCCCAAATATAATATATATATATATATATATATATATATATATATATATATATATATATATATATATATATATATATATATATATATATATATATATATATATATATATATATATATATATATATATATATATTATATATAGGACCAAGAGTAACACACCCAGCGTGGCTGGGTGCTTGGTTCTTGTAGGATTGTGTGGTTCAGTGGGTGAAGGCGTCATGTGATTTTTGCTCACCTCGAGGCAGGGCCAAAACTACATGGGTTCGAATCGTCAGCTAGTCGCAGTGTTGTTATTGATTCAATACGACTCGTTCGTGGTCACAATAATATATATATAATATATATATATATATATATATATATATATATATATATATATATCGTGCCGAATAGGTATAATTGATCAATAAGCAAGAACTCATTTAAAATTAAGTCCTTTCTAAAATTTAATCTTATACGTTTAAAGATATATTTTTTCATTAATGTTAATGTAAAAAATAATAGTTTCGTACCAAAAGAACCTTAGAAAATATACCTAACCTTATTATATTAAGTGCAATTTAATTTAGCCGAATATATATATATATATATATATATATATATATATATATATATATATATATATATATATAATATATATATATATATATATATATATCTATATGTATATATATATATATATATATATATATATATATATATATATATATATATATATATATATATATATATATATATATATATATATATATATATATATATATATAACGCGATCAAAATATTATTGGAGAGGATTCGTGCAAACTGCAAAGGACATTATCTCATTTTTTTACTTTCTGTACTTAATGATTGGATGCAGAAATTTAGCCTGGATGACCCTGGGGGTTTCATCCTGTCGAGTGCAAGCTGGTCCATTAGCTGGCTCGCAGTTCACTAAGCTAAATGGTGTAGCTTGTTGCCTGGTGGCGTGGGAAGTGGTGAGTGTGTGTGTGTGTGTGTGTGTGTGTGTGTGTGTGTGTGTGTCTACTCACCTATTTGTACTCACTTATTTGTGGTTGCAGGGTCGATTCATAGCTCCTGGAGGTCGAGAGAGAGTGTGTGTGTGTGTGTGTGTGTACTCACCTATTTGTGGTTGCAGGGTTCGATTCATAGCTCCTGGCACCGCCTCTTCACTGATTGCTACTAGGTCCTCTCTCTTTCTGCTCCATGAGCTTTATCAAACCTCGTCTTAAAACTATGTATGGTTCCTGCCTCCACTACGTCACTTTCTAGGCTATTCCACTTCCTGACAACTCTATGACTGAAGAAATACTTCCTAACATCCCTTTGACTCATAGGAGTCTTCAACTTCTAATTGTGACCCCTTTTTACTGTGTCCCCTCTCTGGAACATCCTGTCTCTGTCCACCTTATCTATTCTTCGCAGTATTTTATATGTCGTTATCATGTCTCCCCTAACCCTCCTGACCTCTAGTGTCGTCAGGCCGATTTTCCTTAACCATTCTTTGTTGGACAATTCCCTTAGCTCTGGGACTAGTCTTGTTGCAAACCTTTGTGTACTCACCTATTTGTACTCACCTATTTGTGGTTGCTGGGGTCGATTCATAGCTCCAGGCCCCGCTTCTTCACTGATTGCTACTAGGTCCTCTCCCACCCTGCTCCATGAGCTTTAGCAGACCTCGTCTTAAAACTATGTATGGTTCCTGCCTCAACTACGTCACTTTCTAGGCTATTCCACTTCCTGACAACTCTATGACTGAAGAAATACTTCCTAACATCCCTTTGACTCATATAAGTCTTCAACTTCCAATTGTGACCCCTTGTTTCTGTGTCCCATCTCTGGAACATCCTGTTTCTGTCCACCTTATCTATTCCTCTCAGTATTTTTTATGTCGTTATCATGTCTCCCGTAACCCTCCTGTCCTCTAGTGTCGTCGGGCCTATTTCCCTTAACCTTCCTTCATAGGACAATCCCCTTAGCTCTGGGACTAATCTTATTGCAAACCTTTGCACTTTCTCTAATATCTTGACGTGCTTGATCAGGTGTGGGTTCCAAACTGGTGCTGCATACTCCAGTATGGGCCTGACGTATATGGTGTTCAGCGTCTTGAACGCTGTACAGCGTATTGGAACGCTATTCTTAGGTTTGCCAGCCGCCCGTATGCTGCAGCAGTTATCTGATTGACGTGTGCCTCAGGAGATGTGCTCGGTATTATACTCACCTCAAAATCTTTTTCCTTGAGTGAGGTTTGCAGTTTTGGAAACCTAGGCTATGCTCTGCCTGCAGTCTTCTTTGCCTTTCCCCGATCTTCATGACTTTGCATTTGGCAGGATTAAATTCAAGGAGCCAGTTACTGGACCAGGCTTGTAGCCTGTCCTGGTCTCTTTGTAGTCTTGCCTGATCCTCGACGGATATAATTCTTCTCATTAACTTCACATCATCTGCAAACAGGCACACTTCTGAGGTTATCCCTTCCGTTATGTCATTCACATATACCAAAAACAGCACAGGTCCTAGGACTGACCCCTGTGGAACCCCACTTGTTACAGGTGCCCACTCTGACACCTCGTTACGTACCATGACTCATTGGTGCCTCCCGTTCAGATATTCTCTGATCCATTGCAGTGCCTTTCCTGTTAAGTGTGCCTTATCCTCTAGCTTTTGCATTAACCTCTTGTGAGGAACTGTGTCGAACGCCTTCTTGCAGTCCAAGAAAATGCAGTCTATCCACCCGTCTCTCCCGTGTCTTACTTTTGATACCTTTTCATAAAACTCCAGTAGGTTTGTGACACAGGATTTTCCTTCCCTGAAACCGTGCTGGTTGTCGTTTACAAGCTTGTGTCTTTCTAGGTGCTCCACCACTCTCCTCCTGATAATCTTCTCCATGACTTTGCATACTATACACGTCAGTGACACAGGTCTGTAATTTAATGCCTCGTGTCTGTCTCCTTTCTTTTATTGTGTGTGTGTGTGTGTGTGTGTGTTTCATGAAGGTAAATTTGCAGAAAACTGTTCATCACAGAATTGTTTTTAAATTTTACATGTATAAACGAACAAGCATATGCACACACACACACACACACACACACACGACCCTGGAGGACAGGAGAGATAGGGGGGACATGATAACGACATATAAGATACTGAGAGGAATTGACAAGGTTGATAGAGACAGAATGTTCCAAAGATAAGACACAGCAACAAGGGGACACAGTTGGAAGTTGAAGACTCAGATGAATCACAGGGATGTTAGGAAGTATTTCTTCAGTCACAGAGTAGTCGGGAAGTGGAATAGCTTGGGAAGCGATGTAGTGGAGGCAGGTTCCATACACAGCTTTAAGAAGAGGTATGATAAAGCTCATGGCGCAGGGAGAGTGACCCAGTAGCGGCCAGTGAAGAGGCGGGGCCAGGAGCTATGTCTCGACCCCTGCAACCACAACTAGGTGAGTACAACTAGGTGAGTACACACACACAAGCGATGACAGAGCGGAGAAAATTGAAAACACGATGACAATATGCAAAATACTGGTATGTGCAGCTAGCTTGGGTACGGAGTGTTATCCATAGAAACATATGAAATGAATCTACCGATGGAAATTGAACACTCAAGTAAAACATATATGTCAAGAATACTTTCCATAAAATCGGAGTTTTATTGAAATTAAACAGTGTTGGGAGAGTCAGAGTAAAGGCAATCACGTAAGCCCTTAGAAGCACATAAAGGAGGCCGCCACAAAGCTGATGTTGTAAACCCGTTTACTGATCTAATCTAGTTAATTACACCCAGGTAATTGCACTCGCTGCTTACATTAGAATTTATATTCTAAACTTTCAAAACTCTAGAGGCAATCTACTTTCAAGAAAGTGACTTCACATTAGAGAAGTTTGCGACATTCGTCGCCAAGGTAACTCGTTTGACTGTCATCATAGCTACTCATTTTCTGCTCACTTGACAGTTGAATAAACCACTGAGTCTCTTATATCTTAACAGAAGAGTGTTTATATGCTTATATAGTAATTTCTTTCCACCTGGGTTCTCAGCTGACTTCGAAGGTTGTGGAAGACTGTGATGCTAAGTTTCCAAACTGAAATTAGTTAAAATTTAGGATTTGTCTTAGGAACTTGTCTCTTTCAGTGTAGAATTGCTAACATGGTTTCATTAAAATGACTTGAGCGACTGAGATTGGTTGAATTCGTTTTTCTTGAGTTTAGTTTGTAAATTCTGTTACGTTGCTTAGAGAGAAAGGTGAGTTAATGAAGGAAAGAGAGAGGTACAAGTCAAGCTTTTACCGTGACAACGCTCACTCCGTGTAGAGCTTTACCAAGTTGCTAATGTCTTTTCTTCATTATTGTCAATGGCATACCATTGTATCCGACTTTTGCGTGAAAGTCGGCTGTAAATTATCTTCATAAATAACTGTTAAATATATTGATACTGAATATTGGTCTGAATTAAATGGCTTTGTGAGACACTATTGACATATTTGGAATTTATGATATATCCCGATGAATAAATCTCGGCACAGTAACAAAAATAAGATTAAATTCGCTATCGGTTTTCCTTGAAATCTTTCCCTCACAAAGTTCCAACTCGCAGCTTCTTCAGGAGTCCAAGTTTGAATCCGCAACTTCAGTTTATTTTTTGCCAATGTTTTCATTATCTGAGAGGCAGAGCGACGAGGTCCTCCCCAGGGACGACTTAAGAGACCAGACTCACAAGTGCCTAAGTTTGGGCTCACTAGTCTTTTTATGCGAAGCTTTTATCTCTTGGAGTCTCTGTCTCTCTCTCTATCTGTGCTTCTGTCTGTCTGTCTGTCTGTCTCTGTCTGTGTGTTTGTCTGTCTCTGTCTCTCTCTCTCTTCCTAAACTACGATGAAGACTATCTTCCTCCGCACATGATTCATTAAATATATCTTACTTTGGCTGCTACAAGTATAACATATCTCTCAGTACTGATGCCGTAAGAACTGTCTTCTCTCGTGTTAGACACCACAGACACATAAACTGGTCGTCTGCCAAAATTATTGGTTCTGTGACTAAATGATCTCTCCCTTAAAACTGGTCTAGTCACAACACTCTCTCCCTCCATAAACTAATCCTGTGACAAAACAACTTATCGCCTTAAACCGATCCTGTGACAGAACTATCTACCCCATAAACTGGTCCTGTGACAGAACTATCTATCGCCATAAACTGGTCCTGTGACAGAACTATCTGTCCCATAAACTGGTCCTGTGACAGAACTATTTATCGCATAAACTGGTCCTGTGACGTAAACTAGTCCTGTAGCAAGATTATCGCCATAAACTGGTCCTGTAACATAACTATCTATCCCTATAAACTGGACCTGTTATAGAACTATCTATCCCAAAAGCCGTTCGGTCTGTAACAGAACTGGTCTCGTCCTCCCAGACGCCGTCTTGTAACTCGGTTCTTATCAGTGACTGTATAGATAAGAGAGTGATCACTATAATAAAATTTCCTTCGTAATTAAATACATCTGTGTTTACTGAACATATTATTTAATTAAATATTTATTTCAGTCTAATATGCTCTGAAAAGCATTCTTAGTGCAACAACATTCTTAGTGCTACAACATTCTTAGTGCTACAACATTCTTAGTGCATAAAATTCTTAGACTACAAATTCTTGTGCAATTAAATCATTTTTAGTGCTACAACATTCTTAGAGCTACAACATTCTTAGTTGCAACAACATTCTTAGTGCTACAACATTCTTAGAGCTACAACATTCTTAGTGCTACAACATTCTTAGTGCTACAACATTCTTAGGCTAACAACATTCTTAGTGCTACAACATTCTTAGAGCTACAACATTCTTAGTGCAACAACATTCTTAGTGCTACAACATTCTTAGTGCTACAACATTCTTAGTGCTACAACATTCTTAGTGCTACAACATTCTTAGAGCTACAACATTCTTAGTGCTACAACATTCTTAGTGCTACAACATTCTTAGTGCTACAACATTCTTAGTGCTACAACATTCTTAGTGCTACAACATTCTTAGTGCTACAACATTCTTAGTGCTACAACATTCTTAGTGCACAACATTTTAGTGCTACAACATTCTTAGTGCTACAACATTCTTAGTGCTAACATTCTTATGCACAACATTCTTAGTGCTACAACATTCTTAGTGTACAACATTCTTAGTGACAACATTCTTAGTGCTACAACATTCTTAGTGCTACAACATTCTTAGTGCTACAACATTCTTAGTTACAACATTCTTAGTGCTACAACATTCTTAGTTACAACATTCTTAGTGCTACAACATTCTTAGTGCTAAACTTCTTAGTGCTACAACATTCTTAGTGCTACAACATTCTTAGTGCTACAACATTCTTAGTGCTACAACATTCTTAGTGCTACAACATTCTTAGTGTTACAACATTCTTAGTGCTACAACCTTCTTAGTGCTACTACATTCTTAGTGCTACAACATTCTTAGTGCTACAACATTCTTAGTGCTACAACATTCTTAGTGCTACAACATTCTTAGTGTTACAACATTCTTAGTGCTACAACATTCTTAGTGCTACAACATTCTTAGTGTTACAACATTCTTAGTGTTACAACATTCTTAGTGTTACAACATTCTTAGTGTTACAACATTCTTAGTGTTACAACATTCTTAGTGTTACAACATTCTTAGTGCTACAAAATTCTTAGTGCTACAACATTCTTAGTGTTACAACATTCTTAGTGCTACAACATTCTTAGTGCTACAACATTCTTAGTGTTACAACATTCTTAGTGCTACAACATTCTTAGTGCTACAACATTCTTAGTGTTACAACATTCTTAGTGTTACAACATTCTTAGTGCTACAACATTCTTAGTGTTACAACATTCTTAGTGCTACAACATTCTTAGTGCTACAACATTCTTAGTGCTACAACATTCTTAGTGTTACAACATTCTTAGTGTTACAACATTCTTAGAGCTACAACATTCCACAGACTTGGGCATGGAAAGCGATGTGGAGTCCTGGTTGTTCCTATCCTTCAACTACCCACTACAGAGTGGTGTCCTGGTTGTTCCTATCCTTCAACTACCCACTACAGAGTGGCGTCCTGGTTATTCTTATTACCCTTTTACTACCCACTACTGAGTGGCGTCCTGATTGCTGTCCTCCTACTGCCCCCTACTGAGAGCTTCTGGCACCACCTCAGAAATAAGACACGATACTTATTCAGTATATAAGATTCACAGATGTTGATAACTTCAGGTCCTTTGTGTTTTTAAGTTCTCAGTCATTCTGATGGCTTAGAGAAAAATTCCAAGGATGTTTTACAATACTGAAATGTAACTATGACAATATTTCATTGATCTTGCTGAAGTCACAGCAAAGAGTGTTTTACAGGTAAGAAATAAATAAAAAAATATATAATTATGATAAATATTGAGTTATAGGAAGCTGAATATGAAAGACTTACAAGAAGCAGCTAGTCTTGGTGTATGAGAGGTAATGGTCTCAGTAAGGAGTGTTGCTGTTGAGCGCAACTCATCTGCTTTAATACGACTCAACACTATCTCCAGAAAGTCTCAAGGTCAAGAAAAATATCGAAGCCTTTGCCTATCATAAAAAAAAGGTTGGAAAATCTTTATGACATGCCAGAATTATGGAGCAAAGCTGTTGATGATTTTGTATTTATTAAATGAATTAGAGGCAACAAATATTTATTAATTTGTATCCGTCACCTGCACAATACAAAGGTTATCGGTGTTATTTGCTTGCCCGAGCAACTGTCTGGCCACACGCCACTGCCCGAGCAACTGTCTGGCCACACGCCACTGCCCGAGCAACTGTCTGGCCACACGCCACTGCCCGAGCAACTGTCTGGCCACACGCCACTGCCCGAGCAACTGTCTGGCCACACGTCACTGCCCGAGCAACTGTCTGGCCACACGCCACTGCCCGAGCAACTGTCTGGCCACACGTCACTGCCCGAGTAACTGTCTGGCCACACGCCACTGCCCGAGCAACTGTCTGGCCACACGTCACTGCCCGAGCAACTGTCTGGCCACACGTCACTGCCCGAGCAACTGTCTGGCCACACGTCACTGCCCGAGCAACTGTCTGGCCACATGTCACTGCCCGAGCAACTGTCTGGCCACACGTCACTGCCCGAGCAACTGTCTGGCCACACGCCACTGCCCGAGCAACTGTAAGGCCACACGTCACTTCCCGAACAACTATCTGGCCACACGTCACTGCCCGAGCAACTGTCTGGCCACACGTCACTGCCCGAGAAACTGTCTGGCCACATGTCACTGCCCGAGCAACTGTCTGGCCACACGTCACTGCCCGAGCAACTGTCTGGCCACATGTCACTGCCCGAGCAACTGTCTGGCCTCACGTCACTGCCCGAGCAACTGTCTGGCCACATGTCACTGTTCGAGCAACAGTATGGCCACATGTCACTGCCCGAGCAACTGTCTGGCCACACGTCACTGCCCGAGCAACTGTCTGGCCACATGTCACTGCCCGAGCAACTGTCTGGCCACACGTCACTGCCCGAGCAACTGTCTGGCCACATGTCACTGCCCGAGCAACTGTCTGGCCACACGTCACTGCCCGAGCAACTGTCTGGCCACACGTCACTGCCCGAGCAACTGTCTGGCCACATGTCACTGCCCGAGCAACTGTCTGGCTACACGTCACTGCCCGAGCAACTGTCTGGCCACACGCCACTGCCCGAGCAACTGTAAGGCCACACGTCACTTCCCGAACAACTATCTGGCCACACGTCACTGCTAGAGCAACTGTCTGGCCACACGTCACTGCCCGAGAAACTGTCTGGCCACATGTCACTGCCCGAGCAACTGTCTGGCCACACGTCACTGCCCGAGCAACTGTCTGGCCACATGTCACTGTTCGAGCAACAGTATGGCCACATGTCACTGCCCGAGCAACTGTCTGGCCACACGTCACTGCCCGAGCAACTGTCTGGCCACATGTCACTGCCCGAGCAACTGTCTGGCCACACGACACTGCCCGAGCAACTGTCTGGCCACATGTCACTGCCCGAGCAACAGTATGGCCACACGTCACTTCCCGAACAACTGTCTGGCCACACGTCACTGCCCGAGCAACTGTCTGGCCACACGTCACTGCCCGAGCAACTGTCTGGCCACACATCTGGCCACACATCACCACAGTCAGTTCCATCATCGATGCCAGACTTCCACAACACAATGTTAAATGTTTTGATATTCAACACTCGTGACTTGATCCTCGCTGTCTGCTCACCTGACCTTGACTGTCTCCTCACTTGACCCCTCGCTGTCTCATCACTTGACCTTGATTGTCTCCTGACCTTTGCTGTCTTCTCAAATGACCTTGACTGTCTCATCACCTAACTTTGTCTCCTCACGTGGCCATCGCTGTCTCTCACCTGACCTTCGCTGTCTCCTCACCTGACCTTGGTTGTCTCCTCACCTGCCCTTGGTTGTCTCCTCACCTGACCTTGGTTTTCTCCTCACCTGCCCTTGGTTGTCTCCTCACCTGACCTTGGTTGTCACCTCACCTCATAACGACCGTAATTTAACTCCACCTGAATATGGTGAGTCATCTTTAGTTATGTCATGGGTCATATTCTTAGCTACTATTCCGTTGTTACTCCTCTGTCACCCACTAAGCTGTGTGTACCAGTAGTTCTATCTCAAGTTACCAAAAGTTCTGCTATGATTATCAAAAAATTTATTTACTCAATTTGCTTCTTGTCAACTGATCGTCCTGGTGCAGTTGATTGACAAACATTAGGAATCCCGTGACTTCGGACTGTCCCATCTGTATTAAGTATATGGCGGTCCATGTGAATTTAGTAATTGAAGCAGCGACTGTATCAGGCAACATCTCGCTCCTGTCCTCTCTCACTATACCCTGTGCTATCCTAGTCACTGTCACTCATTATCACAGTCTTTGACATATAACAATATGGGTTGACCTAGTAATCTTCACTGCAAGAATTAAATTACGAAGGTAAGTCCTGGATTCGTCTGAGTAAGGCACGATGTATCTAGTTGACTCCAGTACTTACAAAGTGTTTGTCCAGCTGGGTCTTGAACGACTGTATTATTTTCGTATGTAATTGTTTGCCAACAAATGAAGACGTTAGTTAAAAACAATTCATGTGTTAGTTTTGCAATTTCTATCTCGCAGTTTCATTCTTTTTGTTTCATGTTATGAATTCATTCATTTCTTCATATATTTTATCGGGTTTGATTATGCCAAAGTTCTTCAATATTTTAAAGGTTAAAATGAGATCGCGTTGTCTCAGTTTCCTGGGAGAAAAATTGTTGAGTTGTTTGAATCTTTCTAAATAAGGTTTGTTCCTGAGTGATGGCACGAGTATCGTAGCTCATGTTTGTATATCCTCTTTAGTGTATCTTCGTCTTTTATGTAATTTGGAAACCAAGATTTGGACAAGCACCAATGTATGCAAAGGTCCGGATACATTTTTAGCACGCACAAACGCAAATGCACAACCTTTCCCGAAATTCAAAGTTGCACCAGGGTGGCCAGACGTCCCAGCCCATATGCGGCCAAACTCTTTTTTCCAAAATGCCAAAAAAGTCAACGTCATTGCACAAGTGATAATTACCAATATGAATTACCATTGAATGGAAGAAAATATCAGTATTTAGCTCTGCTAGACTACTGTATTCCATTCAGTGTATGTATTCCATTCAGATAGAGTAATGTATAAATCCCGCTCTTGTGTACCACCTGTTACTTAACTAAGCTTTCTCCTGAAGCCCAGGGTCCAACTAGAACACTCAGAAGGTCCGAATTCGGACCGCGGGCCGCCAATTGAGTAGCCCTGCAATATTTCCTAACAATAAAGTCTATTATTTTACCTGACGTTAAGGTGATTGGGCGATAGTTAAGAGCATAAGTCTTGTCCCCCTTTTAAAATGTGTGAGAAATATTTACTAGTTTATAGACTTATGGCTCAATACCTTCTTCTAATAATGTATAAACAAGCTGGTATTTACTGTACATTCTTAAATAAGGCTGGCAGACCATACCACGGGTGGGGTTCGAACCCGCGGTCAGAGAGTCTCAAAACTCCAGACCGTCGCGTAAGCCACTGGGCCAGCTAGCTTCAATAAGATTCATCCAACTAGGTATATTTCTACACCATAGGAAGGTTAGCATAGGCACCACTGTGTCATGTTGACGGCTTTGAGGGGGACTTGAGCTAGAGTTCGTCACGGCCATGCTAGCGGGAGATTCGTCTGTAAAAACTTGCATTTGTGGACACAGTGGTGCCTATGATAAACTTCCTATGGTGTAGAAATATACCTAGTTGGTCTGTGACTCGATAAAGCCCACTGCGTGGGCGAAACGTTGTCAATAAAGGATCACATTATACTGCTTATGTGTTTATTTTTCCATTGTGTCGGTATTTTATACCATTTATTTGGATGAATCTTATTGAAGCTAGCTGGCCCAGTGGCTTACGCGACGGTCTGGAGTTTTGAGACTCTCTGACCGCGGATTCGAACCCCACCCGTGGTATGGTTTGTTTGCAATCGTTTCATTACGATTTCGTGAGTCGAGTTAAGGCTGGCAGATATTTCATCTGGTCTGCTTTATTTGTTTATATTATGTCCATGATAGTAATATTGTCAATACTAATTCGATGTCAGGTCCTGAAAACACCTTCAGCCAGGCGACGTTGGCTTCATGTTCAGCTGTAAATACGAAGGCTGTTATTGTTTGCTATTCTGAAGTTATCACTAATTAAAGATCCTGTGTATCTTTTTTTTTCCTCCCTTGACGTATTTCAAGAATTAGTTTGGGTTACCATTGATGTTTTGTACAGTTCGTCTTTCATATTCTCGTTTGACCTTTCTGATTTATCTCTTGTTGTCTCTCTAACCGTATCTGAATAGAATTGTCCTCAAGGTTACCAGTCTAAATGTTTCTATATGCATTACGTTTCATTCCCCTGAAGTTGTCTCGTCATTCAGTCTGACGTTCTCTTCTTTAAACTTTGTTTACTAATATTACTTGATAAAATATACCTATTTGTGCATTTGCAAAAAATGTGGTAGAAATGGAATATTCAAACGGACTGAGGGAGAAAACCAAATATTTTTCCTTCGAAGCCTTTTTGTATGGGTCCCCACAATTTGCATTAGAGGTGGACTCCATTATATAGTCGTATCAGGAGCCTGGGCATTACTTTTCAGGAAAATTACCCACTTAAACACACTTTAGAGCCCCCAGGAAAGTCTTTAAGTATCATCGCTTAACGATTTGGTATTTTTTTATTAGATAATGACTCCACGAAAGCTCCCACGCCATCATGGGCGTTACCTCAAGTTTTCTGCCCTGGAAGGAATCGTTAACTTTCAGAAAAATATAAGGTACTTTTTCACGTCCAGTATTACGCACATATACGTGTGTGTGCATGAACGTACGGACACGCTACACACACACACACACACACACACACACACAGACACGCTACACACACACACACACACACTCACGCCAGAATGACTGAGGAGAGTGTTGGCGGACGATGAGAAGATTCAGTGTTTGGATGCACAACACTAATGGTACAGGAAGCTTAAAAAAAAGTTCAGCAAGGACTTGGCTCTGGGGAAAACAGGTCAAAAGATGATGGACGAAAGAATCAGAAAAAAAAACCAGAATATAATTTAAAAATAAAAATCCTCGAGGAAAGTGAAGAAAATAGGAAAAAAATGACAAAAATGTAATTAAAGAGCTTTAAAAGAAATTAGAAGAGGGGAATGAGAAACTGTCAGACTAAGGGATGATGACAAATGAATATGTTGATCCAAGACAGCACTACGGTAGTGAAGTAGGACAGAGAGATATGAACAATGGGGCAGAGGGACGAAGAGAGGAAAAACTTCTCTTATGGCTGAAAGGGATAAGATACTCAGGCAAAAAGGAGAGAAAATATCCCAAATGAAATGTTGACGAAAGTGAGATAGAGCAAGGAGATGAATGAAGTAACAAATTCTTCAAGAATTAGTAGTTTTATGACTACTAATATTTCAATTCTTTAATGGTACATAATACAGATTAGTTGATAAGTAACCCGTGACCATGTCTTTAATTGCTGCACCTCTCCTATAACTCCAGTTTATACATCTCTATCCTCATGCATCTGCTTGAGTTTTATCAAGGCTAACGGACTGAACACTTGCTATACGGTCTGATGGGCTGGTTAAGTACCTCAACATCCGCTGTCTCCTGTATATTATCTCAGTAATGAATTGAAAAAGTCACTATCTGGAGAAACGTCTTTATAAATAAAGATAAGCAGGTGTTGCACTTGTGTCTTATTCACACAGACTATAGTATTCTAAAGTTTAATAATAAGAGACCGAGTGCTATGGAAGAATATAGGTCTATGTAAATATGAAAAATACAGGAGGGAGTTTCTGAAGAAGCTGAGAACAGAGGAGGAATGGAAGGTATGCAGGAAACGATGCAGGCTAAGTCAGGTGCATCTGGGGTGATCAAAAAGAAAATTACATTTATAATTTCCTGAAGTGATAGCATTTTGTCATTTTCAACTACCTGTCTCTACCATATACCTTTAATCCCATTCATTTTATTCCCATTTCCTCTTTAATCGCAATCCACTCTCCCATGACTTCCGAGTCCCATCTTTGCTCCCATCATGTCTACCTACCTGGAGGTCGTTACGAGGGTCAACACCTCCGCAGCCCAGTCCTTGACCAGGCCTTCTGATGGATCAGGGCCTGATCAACATGACTGTTTCTGCTGGACGCACGCAGTCCAACGCACAAACCACAGCCCGGCTGATCGGGCACTAACATTGGTATCTGTCCAGTTTCCTCTTGAAGGCAGCCAAGGGTCTATTGATACTTTCAATTATGCCAGGTAGGAGGCTGTTTAACAGTCTTGGGCCATGGCTGTGTTTTCTCTTAGTGTACTCATGACACTACTGCTTTTCATTGAGGGTATGTTGCACCGTCTGCCTAGTCTTTTACATTCGTAGGGAGTGATTTCTGTGTGCAGATTTGGAACGAGCCCGTTTAGGATTTTCCAGGTGTAGATTATAATGTATCTTTCTTGCCTTCATTCCGGGGAGTACAGATCAAGGAATGTAAGCGTTCTCAGAAATTAAGGTGCTTGATTGAACTTATACGTGCAGTGAAGGCTTCCTGTATATTGTTTAGTTCTGTGATTTCACCTTCCTTGAATGGCGCTGTTAGTGTACAACAGCATTCCAGACTAGAAAGAACAAGTGACTTAAGACGAATCATCACTGGAATGACATAACTTGTTTTGAAAGATCTCATTATCCACCCTATCATTTTTCTCGCAGATGTGATAGTGGCACTGTTGTGACTGTGAAGGTGAGATCCTATGACATTAATAACGCTCCGCTGTTGCTGTCGTTTCATCAAGTTATCCACAACGGATTAACTGAAATTTGTCCTCACTGACCATCATATTGTTTTCCATGACTCATCGGAAAATTTGATTTATATCCGCTTGGAGATTTACCGTGTGCTCAATGGATGAGAGTATCATGCAGATTCTAGTATCGTCTGCAATAGAAGACACAGTGCTATAGTTTACATCTCTGTTTATGTCTGATATGAGGACGAGAAACAGGATGGGGAGGGTACTGAGCCTTGTGGAACAGAGCTTTTCACTGTGTCAGCCTCTGACTTAACGCTGTTTATCATTACTCTTTGTGTTCTCTTGGTTAGAAAGTTATAGATGTATCTGCCCACTTTTCCAGTTATTCCTTAGCACACATATTGTGCGCTATTACATCATTATCACACTTGTCGAAGACTTTTACAAGGCCTGTGTATACCACATCCACATTCTGTTTGTACCCCATTGCATCCTTGACCATGTCATAGTGGTCCAGTAATTTCGAGAGGCAAGAGCAACTTGTTTTAAACCCATGTTGCACTGGGTTGTACAATTGTTGGGAATCCAAGTGGTTGGTGATCATATTTAAACATTCTCAAAGATTTTTATAATGTAGGACATTTGAGCTATCGGTTTATAATTCTTTGCGATTGTTTTGCTGCCAATTTTATGGAGTGAGGCTATATCCGATGTCGTTAGCGATTGTGGGATGACACCCGTGTCTAAGTTCACTCTCCATAGCATACTTATGGCACATAATAGGGGTTTCTTGCACTTGTTGATGCTGGGGCTGAGTGCAGGGGCATGTTATCAATGGCTTTTTCAAAGTCCATTAGAGTTAAGGTTATGTCAGAAATTTGGTATATCTTGACAGGACTTTGAGGCTCATTCATGAAAAACTAATTCGGATTGTCGATCTTTTGTCTGATTAATGGCTCCCTAAACACAGAGTTATACTGACACTTCAGTATCTCACTCATTTCTTTGCTGTCTCTGTGTAAGTCCCATCTTGTTTGAGCAAGGGCCGGTACTGGATGTAGTTTTTGCCTTGTTTTTGGCACATGAATATAATTTTTTTTGGATTTCTTTCAATTTCATTAATTGCTTTTAGCTCTTTCTGTCTTTCCTGGATTCTGTTTGCATCATTTAAAGTCAATATTTTGTCCTTCCTAATCAGTGTTTCCTTTCTTTTTTCATATATCTTGCCCCAGGTTACCTTTCTCATTTTTTCCTTAGGGGAATATGCCTTGAGTATACTTCAGCTGCCAAAAAGTTGATTCTTTCAAGGGACTGGTTTGGATCCATATTATTTAAGATATCTTCCCAACATGTTTCATTTAGGACAAGATTTATCTGATCCCGGTTGATGTTCTTGTTGTTAAAGTTGAATTTGGTGGCGACACCCTCGTAACTGTATGCATTTTGCTGGTCTGGAGACCTGTGCATACATATGTGGATTCTGATTAGGTTGTGCACTATATTATTTGTCCTTGATACTACTATATTTCGTAACTGGTCATCATTATTTTTGAAAATAAAATCAATTGTCTTTTCTTGTCTTGTTGGCTCCACAATTTGTTGACATAGGGTGAATTTATAGCAGAGATTCAGCAACTCATGTGTGTGTTATTTTTCATCCGCGCTGCCTCCAGGGATTACCTCTGTTACAACATTATTTCCCACATTCTTCCATTTTGTATGCCTTAAATTGAAATCCCCAAGCAGCAAGATATTTAGGGCTACGGTTGGAAGACTTTTCAGACAGTAATCATTTTTCAATAACTGTTGATTGAACTGCTGGGAAGTTGCATCTGGCGGTTTATATACAACCACAATGACTGTTTTGGTTCTCGATCTTTATTGCTTAAACTTCAACTACATCATTTGTGGTTCACGAAATCGTAATGACACGATTGCAAACAAACCATACCACGGATGGGGTTCGAACCCGCGGTCACAGAGTCTCAAAACTCCAGACCGTCGCGTAAGCCACTGGGCTAGCTAGCTTCAATAAGATTCATCTAACTAGGTATATTTCTACACCATAGGAAGGTTAGCATAGGCACCACTGTGTCCACAAATGCAAGTTTTTACAAACGAATCTCCCGCTAGCATAGCCGTGACGAACTCTAGCTCAAGTCCCTCTCAAAGCCGTCAACATGACTCACGAAATCGTAATGACACGATTGCAAACGAACCATACCACGTTTGGGGTTCGAACCCGCGGTCACAGAGTCTCAAAACTCCAGACCGTCGCGGCCATGCTAGCTGGAGATTCGTCTGTAAAAACTTGCATTTGTGGACACAGTGGTGCCTATGCTAACCATCCTATGGTGTAGAAATATACCTAGTTGGATGAATCTTATTGAAGCTAGCTGGCCCAGTGGCTTACGTGACGGGTTCGAACCCCACCCGTGGTATGGTTTGATCATTTGTGGAGTTCAGTAACTCTGTGCAAATGAGCGACTCTGACATACAAGCCAATCATCCCCTTATTGTCTGTTCGTTCTGTCGCATCTAAATAAGTCATACCCTGTTATCCATATTTCGTTGTCAATGTGGTCTTCTGTGTGGATCTCTGTGAAGGCTGCAAACTGACGAAGGGTATTTTGTTGTTGATGGATGGCTTAAGGCCCTGTATATTTGCAAATGCAAATGAAATCATATTGCTTGTTTGTCCAGGGATTTTCTTGTTGGCATCAGTATTTGCGGTTCTGGAGTGATGGGCCAATGGCTGTGCCTCCAATGCAACACGATTCCGAGGTATTGAAATATTTTTGTAATTTCTTTCCACTTTTTTCCTTTAATGGCACTAAAACATCACTTGGTTTGGAATGATTGTAACTACGTTGATTAGTTTTGTGGGGTCCGTACCTCCTGATCCCTTTCAGTGGTATGCAGGGCAGTGTGTGTTGAAGCATTCTTTGCGGTCTGACGTATGGAACATTTCGGGGTAAAAAAAAATCTTACAAGAGGTAGAACAACACACTCATTTGGACAGGAGATCGCGGCATTTTTTTTAGTGGTCAGAGTTGCACGTCCCTTTCATTTTCCAAGATAATCTATGCCTACAGATACCCCAAGCATAACATTGGCACCATTTTTCTTTCATCTAGCTGGAATTTGTGGGGGTTGAATTCTCAATTAGTGCAGTTTCTAGAACGGCACTATCTTCAACAACCATACCAGAATCACACCCACCAGCTATTTCTAGAACTGAACCAACACTGTCCCCTGAAGCAGACTCCTGCTCTACTAAATCTGTAAGGGTAACTGTGGTTTCGTGCAATGGTGGATCCTCTATTAAATCTGTTATGGTGGTTGTTGTAGAGTCTTTATTAGAGTATTTTTTTAAGGTGTGTAGATGGATCAGCACTAGAGCTGGAGGTTAAGCAGAGTGATGCTCTGCTAACATGTACTTTTTTCCCGTGGGCATTTATTTATTTTCAAGTCATCTGCTATAATACTGACATTTTGAATGTTGTTATATTTTACTTATCTTTCACATCCTGGGTCAGCGGGGGTCATCTCTTGCCTTTCATTCCATGTACGATCTTTATAACATTCTAACCTATAATCCCACCTCCGCCTCAACTCCTACACAATCTTGCCCTTACCATTACCCTCTTGCATCCTCTTTCCATTCCTTTTTTCCCCATTTCTTCAAAACAAATCAGAGCACAGATGTGACTTCCTGCGTCTCTTTCATTATTTGACGTTAACCTTCCCTCCCCCTCCTCTTTTTCCCTCCACTTATTCTATACCATTATCGTTTTGCAACATATTGTATTACAAACTGTCTTATCGTTTTGCAACTTATTTTATGGTATAACCTATCATGTGTTGTAGCTTATCTTATATTGCAGCCTATATTATGTTGCAGCCTATGCTATCTTGCAGCCTATCTTATGTTTCAACCTTTCTTGTGCTGCAGCCAATCTTATATTGTAGCCTATCGTATGTTGTAACCTATCTAATGTTGCAGCTTATGTTGCAAACCAGCTATCATTTTACAAATTATCCCATCATATGGCACTCTGTCTTATAATGTTGTATCCTATCGTGTTGCAATCTATCCTACTATGTCGCACAATATCCTATCACGTTGCAACGACTCTATCATGTTGCAGCCTCTCCTGTCATGTCCAACCTATCCTTATTGCATTAACTAAGTTTTGACGTGATCATCAACCTCACTTTCCTACCTCTATCAGTTCCTTCAAATCCTACTTTCTTTTTTTAAAGTACATAAAGTAGTTTAGATAACATATACCTCTAAAACATATTTTACTACAAATAATCAAATATATAACATAACGAATAGGCAACCTTGACACCCATGATGCCTTGCACCTTCTCACAAAATGCTTGAGTCTGCCCAGGTTGACATATTTCCTAAGATGTGCTCCTTCATATGATAACCCTATACTGCACGAATATGACAGTATCCTGAGGCAGATCTTTACTAAAGTACTTAACCTTACTCTAGAAGATGGGCAGTGGGACCAAGCTACACTCCCAGTCAGACTAGGAGGCATTGGTGTCCGCAAGTCATCTCAGATTGCTCTACCTGCTTTTTCTGTATTCATGCAATGCATCCAGAGGGCTTGTAGCAGCAATTCTCCCTGAACATCTTAGTTAGGGACACGATTGGAATCCATGACCAAAAGTTCGTTGATGGAGCCAGGATCTGGGATAACCTAACAGGCTCTGAAACCAGGCCTGCTCCCCCCAACAACTACAAACAGTCGCACTGGGATGGCCCAATAGTAGAGAATATAGCCTCAGCAATGATTCAGAGTGTGTCAGGGAAGGATAGAGCCCGCCTCCTTGCAGTGAGAGCTCCTCATGCAGGGGACTTTCTTTTGGCACGCCTCGACCCACAGACCATCCGCATTGGTGTTGCCCTTCGACTTGTCGCCCCTATTCTCGCCGAACACAGGTGTATTTGTGGCAGTGAAGCAGCAGACCGATTCGGGTATCATGGTCTTGTGTGTCGTAAATCCTAGGGAAAGATTGCAAGACATGAATAGGTTAATAACATTATCAAGAGGAGCCTCACAACAGCCGGATGCCCAGCAGTAAGGGAGCCACCCCAACTATGCAGATCTGAGGGCAGCCAAAAGCGTCCAGATGGTATCACCCTTCAAGCCTGGACAGACGGCAAGCAGGTGGTGTGGGACTACACATGTGCATCTACCTTGGCTGATACCTATCTCCAATACACCAGGGAGGAAGGAGGGGCAGCTGCCACCTTCAGAGAATTCCAAAAGTTGAGAAAATATGGAGAACTTGCCCATCATTATATGTTTGTTCCCATAGGCTCAGAGACCCTTGGCTCATGGGGAAAGAGTGCATCTAAGTTCCTCAAGGATCTGGGCAAAAGACTCAACAGGGTAACTAGGGATCCCAGGGCAGCTAGTTTTCTGTTCCAGCGACTCAGCGCTGCTGTTCAGAGGGGTAATGCATGCTGTATTCTGGGCACGCGCCCCAGCTCGGAAGAGCTGGATGAGATTTTCGCATTATAATCAGTGACAAACCTGTAACAATATGTACTAGACATGTATCTCTCACACCTCGTGTACTGTATATGCCATCTTTATATCAACAATGTATCTCTTAAATCTTTTGTACCATATTATGTAATAAAACATACCTATTGTTAAAAAAAATATAAAAGATGGGGTGGTAGGGAAGTGGAATATTCAAATAGCTTCAGGAAGAAATCCAAATATTCTTCCTTGAAGCCTTTTTATCCACTTCTTCGAGGCTATGGGTCCCACAATTTGTACCAGAGGTGGACCCCATCATATTAAAAAACAACATATATGTATATACGTTCACATGTGAACTATGGTCTTCACCGCACTTATCATTATTTAAAAAAAAAGTTGACGGTAGAGTTCCCTACATTATATTAAAATAAAATTAGTTCTGTGCGTCTTGGTGACTATACCATTAGCCAGAGTGCGATTACACTGATTGTATGAGCACGAAATATACGAACATATGCGTATATACGCTCTTCCGTTTTTATATTTATAGCATGCCTGGGATTTTCTTCAAGATTAGTTTCCAAGGTTAAACCCTCGCTGAGTTGTGAGGATAAATCATATCTCTCTTTCTCTCTCTCACCTCTGGTGTAAATTGTGGGACCCATAGCCTCGGAGAAGTGGATCAAAAGGCTTCAAGGAAGAATATTTAGATTTCTTTCTGAAGCCATTTGAATATTCCACTTCCCCTACCACCCCATCTTTTCATTGAGTATAAACTTTATTTCAAGACAAAATACATTGACAAAATACATTGACAAGAATACAGCAGGGAGCAAAACAACATAGGTAACAACTCAGAGCTGCATGTCAAATACTTCGTCCAGCTCCAAGGCAGTGGGCCGCGTGCCCAGAATGCTGCAGGCGTTTCCCCTCTGGATCGCAACACTGAGTCTCTGAAAGAGGAAGCTGGTCGCTTCCTCTTATATATATATATATATATATATATATATATATATATATATATATATATATATATATATATATATATATATATATATATATATATATATATATATATATATATATATATATATATATAATTTTCGCTCACTATGAGGCGGGCTAAAACAACACGGGATCGATCCCCCGGGTAGTCTCAGCGTTGTTTCTGATTAAATACCACTCGTTCGTGGTTACAATACTATATATACTGCTTGTAGTGGCTAGTACACCAAAGGGATAGTAGAATGAAATATATATATATATATATATATATATATATATATAAAGCGTCCTGATGGAGCCACCATGCTACCCTGGAAGGATGGTAAGCAGATTGCTTGGGACTACACCTGTGCTGCCACATTGGCAGACACCTACCTGCCACACTCCTTAGCCGAAGGGGGTGGAGCTGCCAGCCACAGGGAGATCCAGAAGACCCGCAAATATGAAGACCTTCCCTCTTGCTATAACTTCATCCCAATAGGGTCGGAGACCCATGGAGCATGGGGCAAGTGTGCTCTAAAGTTTCTCAAAGAGCTGGGTGGAAAACTCATCATAGAAACCAAGGACCACAAGGCGACCCGCTTCCTCTTTCAGAGACTTTGTGTTGTGATCCAGAGGGGAAATGCCTGCAGCATTCTGGGCACGCGGCCCACTGCCGGGGAGCTGGATTAGGCTAAATTAAATTGCGCTTGTTATAATAAGATTAGGTAAGATTTTATTTCTTTTGGTACAAAATTATTAATATTTGTATTAACATAAATGAAAAATATATCTCTAAACGTATTAGAGAAAAAATTAGAAAGGACTTAATTATAATTGAGCTCTTTCTAATTGACCAATTTTACCTATTCGGCACGACATATATATCTGTGTATGTGTGTGTGTGTTTGTGGCTTGAATGTGAGAAGCCAACACACAAGATAGCGACGCTGATCACTACACCACGAGGTCCGTAATAACATAAACTGAAAGATACCACACGCATGGACTTGGAAACTCTTGCACGACAACCAGCTGTGCTCAGTGCAAGTTATTTTCTCAAATTTCATCGCAATTCTCACAGACAGACCTCAATGAATTTTAATAGGTAGTAATAAACAGCCAGAATCTTGGCCTTTATTTTGCCTGCCCGCACTCACGTCTCCCCAGAATTTCGTTAGTCACCATTGTTTGTTACGGTGATTTCAATGAAAGAAGAAACAAATGCAGTATAATCGATACTATACTGACAACGTCTCACCCACACAATGGACTTTATCAAGTTGGAACAGTAACTTGATGAAGCAAGTTGTCAATAAAACCTGGCATTATACTGGACCTGCGTCTATTTTACCATGAGGTCCGTGTTTTATAACACTCGTCTTCACGCTGATTTCACTCTGGATGAAAGTTTTAACAGCGATCTCATCTCAGCACACAGACAGTGCTGAAGTCTTGTGACTCCGTCGTCAACATATCTGCAATAACTGTTATAACAATCATAACTTACCCTGAGTTATCACGTGAATGTAACATGTGATACAATATTTACACGCATTGTTAATGAATAAATCTATAGTTATGTATTCCAGTGCAATTTATTTTTACTAAATGTTTTAGCATTATTTATTTTTACAAAAAGTTACACTTGGAAAGTGAGGTTTTCTAAAACTAATCTTCATTAAAATTATAAGCGACGATATAGTGAGTTTACTTTTAATGAAGATTAAAAAAAAATGTGCCTGATGACTGTCAGGAAGGATGAGGAAGACATGTGATGTCTGGTGACTGTCAGGAAGGATGAGGAAGACATGTGATGTCTGGTGACTGTCAGGAAGGATGAGGAAGACATGTGATGTCTGGTGACTGTCAGGAAGGATGAGGAAGACATGTGATGTCTGGTGACTGTCAGGAAGGATGAGGAAGATATGTGATGTCTTGTGACTGTTAAGAAGGATGAGGAAGCCATGTGATATCTGGTGACTGTCAGGAAGGATGAGGGAGACATGTAGTGTCTGGTGACACTGAGGAAGGATGAGGGAGACATGTGTGGTGTCTGGTGACACTCAAGAAGGATGAGGGAGACATGTAGTGTCTGGTGACACTTAGGAAGGATGAGGGAGACATGTAGTGTCTTGTGACACTTAGGAAGGATGAGGGGAAGGGTCACGTGATACAATAACAATATGTTCTTGGTTTCCTTAAGAAAATATAAACTTTGATGTCGTAAGCCAGATTTTTAGATACTTATCTTCAGAATTTTTATTTTCATTTCTTTCATTTGGTTGTTCTTCATTGAATTAATCTCGTGTTTATCTTTTCGTGTGTCTTGATGGTCCTTAAAGGTTCTAATCCAAGGAATTATAGTTACCCGTTCATTCTTCTGATGAATCGTGACTGGCCTCTAATCTCTCCAATTTCCCAGGCGCTGCATAACCCCCACTGGTTTAGCGCTTCTCCTAAGAACATTGTCGCGTGTTTCTCTTAATAGTTGCCTTCATACATGCCACCATCTTCTCCCACAACAGCATAACAAAACGGATCCGACGTTGATAAATGTACGAAGCAAACGTGTGCTTTCTTTTCTTTAATATGTCAAGTTCAAACCAAGTGGCAGTATAGAAGCTGAGCTGGACTTTAGAACTGTTAAAGCTGCCATTGTCACTGAACTGAGCTCTTGGCAATATTTTCCTCGTCCTAGTGAAGTCTCCCAGCTCAGGCAGACACATTTCACTGCATTATTTGAAAATCCATCTAGTGTGATGGAGTGTGACAGAGAATCACTTCCCGGTGATGGAAGTGCCACGCAAATTTACTTCTTGCTCTACCCTTGCAAAATGTTGTATTGATCAGGGAATCTTGTTTTACCTATTGTAGATTCTTGGGGTCATCGCCCTCGCAATACAGTCCCAGACCAGACCTCCTAGTTGAAGGTCTGACCAGTAAGACTGTTCGTGCTAGCAGCAATATGCAGTCCATCGTAGACACAACAGTCCTGGTGATGAGGAACCGACTGATGAAACTAATCAAATTTCCTCATGAAGACAGCTGAAGGTCTGTTGTTCATTTCCCTTATGCATGACCATAGATAATCCACTTTAATAAAGAAAGTATTTCTTGTCATCTCAAAGAGTTTTTTTCCGCAACACGACAACGCAGACTACAGAAGAGTAGTCATGACACGAAGACTTCTCCGGCTCTTTCCTTTCTCGAGCCTCGTATTTAGTTTGTAGAATACCGTCGCCGTTGCGAAGAAATCTGTCCCGAAAAGGTTCGTGCTTGATTTGTCGTCTGCAGCAGAGCGTGTATACTGCAGAAAGCCATATTTCACGTCTATCATATCTCTGCCCGCAAAGGAATTCTTTATCGTTGGCCGAATATTCTTTTTGGTATAACTCTTGCCTGTGGAATTGCCAGAGAGGGAGGGGGAGAAGGATGAGGGACGGAGAAAGGAAGAAGATGAAGAATGACATGGGAGAAAGGGAAAGGGGGACCTAAGGGAAAGGGAATGGGACTGAGAGGTGAGAGAAGAGAAAGGAAAGGGGAAGGGAAATTAAACTAGAGACCACAGGGAATAGGAAAACGATGAAGGGAAGGGGACGAAGACAACCCCAGGACTGTGTGTTATTTAATATGTTGACAAACCAGTGTACCAGGACCATCAGTGTTGTCATGACTCCCATGACGACTAGCGTCACCACTTCGGTGGTGACACAATGGACCAGCATCACTTCGGTGGTGACACAATGGACCAGCATCACTTCGGTGGTGACACAGTTGACCAGCATCACTTCTGTGACGACACAGATGTAGGCAACATCTCGTATATTCTCTGTTTCTTGGTGTTTCACTCCTGGTAATAAAGCTACGGGCGTTCCTGGGCCTACACTGTATTGGATAATTCCTTGTGGCTGGTTTGTGTTGTGCTACAGTAGCATCATTCTTGGGTGAACGTTCGTTTGTATGTAATAATGTTGGTAGAATTACCGTTAATATGTTAGGTAAAAGGACACAAGTGCAACTAATGTGACATTTTATTTTGGCAACGTTTCGCTCTCCAGGAGTTTTGTCGAGTCGAAACGGTTTGACAAAGCTCCTGGAGAGCGAAATGTTGCCACAATAAAAGTCGCATTAGGTGCGCTTATATCCTTTTACTTAACAGATCGCTTACGTGTCTCTTACAAACTTTCCATTTTTCCATTGTTTTAATTTTATGCGCATAAATATACCATGTGTGGTATTATTTGAATTGTATTACCTACGATTGAGCATGAATGATTTTGAGTGATATTTTACAAGTTATCTGTATTTTTTGAGTGGGGGGGAGGGGTAAGGAAGGTATGAACGACCCCACTCGGCATCCTGTGGTGGCAGCCTGTGGTGGCAGCCTGAGCTTCGACTCTCATGGCAAGAGAACCTTTCTGAATGCTGTTTGAATTTTGCTTCATGACTTTAGTTGCCTTCTGCCTTCCTTTATTCTGCTCACCGGCAAGGTAAAGTTAAGTTTTTTTTATTTCACATTAACATTAACAGTAGTTTAGAGTAGGGAACGTTCAAAGCGCATTTATTTTTATTTTTAAATAAAATTTTCCTTGTTAGCATACAATTCCTATAATTAGAGTAATTATAGGAATTGTATGCTAGATGAGTGCCTGGTGCAAATTATTATAATGAAACTTTGTAGACCTGTTGGATATGTTATCATGGCAGTCGTTACTGAAGCTTGCTGGTAGCTTGGAGATTTCCTGTGAAAGGTTCAGTTAAACTGAAGTTGTGATAGAGAGTGAGAAATGTGATATTACCGAAGGTTTAGAGTTTGTTATTGATGGTGTTGATGATATGTCTGGTGTTGTCTCCACGACGGACAATGGAAGTGTCTGATGATAGGCTCGTGAGGTCTGACGAACGTACACTTGATTCAACTCGTTCTTCACATCGTGAAGAACGTGGGAAGTAGAAACAGCAAATTAGGCATTTCCGGCTTACTAGTGAATGTATTCTCAGCACAGAGGTCAGTCACTGAACGACGACTTCTCGTAGCGGGGGAGAGAACGTTTGCTGTTAGCAGTGACTCAAAAGGAGCTGCAGTTTGAAGAATTATATAGGAATCTTAATAATAATATTAAAATAAATAGTGAAAATGAATAACATTGAAGATGACGTGAATGAAGCATTGTAGCAGAGAGTCAGCATAAGATGTTGGCAGCAGCCTTGATTCTAAAATTTAATGACCTAGAACAGGGATTCTCAACTTTTCCTCCATCATTAACTCCCTCGGTTTGATGTATTTCTCCATTTACTCCCTTACTTCCATACAAAAAAATTATCGCCACCATAAAGGGACAGAAAAACAAGAAGGTCAGAAAAAATAAATTATTCAGGTTTTGCACAAAAATAGCAATATACATTCGTATCACCAAAAATAAGAAAATAAAACATTATTTTCTAAATAAATAATTATACAGTCCATTTTTATAACAAAAAATGAATCCAAACAGAAACACCAGAAACATTGTCAGTGGGAACACTGCTGATTCATTGAGTCAGTCAGTTTGTTTATGCGAGGAGCTGTTGATGACAAGGCTTCTCTCATATCGTCATCGGCTTTCAGTGGGTTCCTGGTCTTTGTCTTCATTGCTACTAAACTTGAGAACCCTGATTCACATAAGTATGTAGTGACAAGAGGAACAAGCACTTGGAAGGCACGCTGAGTAAGGAGTGGAAATGAATCTACGAGTTTTACCCAAAAATAAACACCAACCTTTCCAAATTCTTCTCTAAGAGTAGCTGAGGATTGAAGACCAATCAGCTCCTCTATTGCTGGGTCATCATCTTTCATTTCTGACAGTTCAGTGGCAAAAGGTCTTATTATCCATCTCTCTGTTGGAATCATGTCTTTTGAAAAGTAACCAGTGAAGTGATTCTTCAAGATTTTAAAATGTTCTTCATTTATCTCAGGTAAGACTCCAGATCTTTCACTAATGACGTCATCCAAGTTTGGAAAATTTGCAAAGTTACTTTGGTGAACTCTACGTGCCCATAAGTCCAGCCTTGTCTGCAATGCTGTCATCTTTTCACTTGCTTCGACAATGGTTACCGATGTTCCCTGGAGTTGTTTGTTGACTTGCTTAAGATGGGTAAATATGTCTGAGAGGTTCCCCAAACAGGCGATGAACTTCGGATCAGAAAAGTCTTCACACAGCTTTGAATTCCAGTCTAGAAGACAAATCTCTACCTCAGTACGAAGCTCAAACACACGATTTAAAATAAGTCCACGAGAAAGCCACCTCACATCAATGTGCAGTAAAAGAATGAAATGTTCAGAGTCCATCTCATCACATAAAGCTTTGAACAAACGGTGATTTAAAGCTCGGGCCAGAATGAAGTTAACAGCCTCAACAGCTTCCTGCAAAATAATTTCCAAATTTTCAGGAAGAGTTTTTACAGCTAATGCATGTCTGTGAAGAACACAATGTGTTGTTATCTCATGGGTGCCTGGAAGCCTGATCTCACTCCCATCATGGCTGCAGTGAAGACTGATCTCACTCCCAGCATGGCTGCAGTGAAGACTGATCTCACTCCCATCATGGCTGCAGTGAAGACTGATCTCACTCCCATCATGGCTGCAGCTCCCTCCCATGTGAGATCGTTCTTTCCAAAGAAGTCTTGTATTTTCTGTATTATATCAGTAGCCTTTGTGGTTTGTTCGAGAGGTTCACAAAAGAAAAAATATTTTTTTAGTTTTTTTCACATATATAACGGACAAAAACAAGATGTGAAAAATTGGCTACATCACAGGATTCATCATGTTGCAAAAAAATTTTTGCTGGGCTAGATTTGACAAATATCCTGCGACATTTCTATTATATGCCGATGAACTGTGTCATTAGAAAGGGGAATTGCTTGAATATTCTGTTTTTCTTTATTCCCACATACATGTTTAACCATGTCTAAGGCACAAGGTTTCATCAGCTTCTCGGCTGTGTCATGAGGTTTCTTTTGCATTTGTTATTCTCATCGCTACATGATAGGAAGCTGCAAGCATTGGTTTCTTCTCAGATACGAAGCCAAGTTTGGGCAGTGTTCCTGCAGCCCTAAACCCAGCCGTTTTTGCCTCAAATGTAGCAGGGTTATCAGATGCATGGGCAGGATGTGTAGCTTCCAGATGTTGTTTCAATATTGAAGGATTCAGTGACTCATTTCCAAGAACTTTTTTGAGCATAGCAGACACTGAGGTTTCTCCACACCATCCACAACAATAAAGTCGAAGAAATATTGCACATATGAATCCAGGTATGTACGTTTCTTGGACATGACAAAATTGAAAAGAAATAATTATGAATTAGTCATGTGACTATTATTCACACACGCACACACAAACACACACACACACATACACACACACACACACACTGCCTGGAGGCAGGAAGTATTTCTTCAGTCGGAGTGGTCAGGAAGTGGAATAGTTTGGGAAGCGATGTGGTGGAGGAAGGATCCATTCATAGCTTTAAGAAGAGGTATGATAAATTTCATAGCGCATGGAGAGTGACCCAGTAGAGGCCAGTGAAGAGGTGGGGCCAGAAGCTATGAATCGACCCCTGCAACCACAACTAGGTGAGTACAACTAGGTGAGTACACAACACACGCACACACGCACACACACACACACACACACACACACACACACACACATACACGCCCCGATGGCATGGTGGCTAGCGCTCTTGCTTCACGCACAGAGGGCCCGGGTTCAATTCCCGTGGGGGCCGAAACATTTCGAAGTGTTTCGTTACACACACACACACATATATACAACAGGCCTAGTGTCTAATCGACATGTGCCTAGGACAAAATGGTAACTAACACATATAAAATACTGCGAGGATTAGATAGGGTGGACAGAGAATGGATGTTCCAGAGAGGGGACACAGAAACAATGGGTCACAGTTGGAAGTTGAAGACTCCTATGAGTCAAAGGGATGTTAGGAAGTATTTCTTCAGTCATAGAGTTGTCAGGAAGTGGAATAGCGTAGAAAGTGACGTAGTGGAGGCAGGAACCATACATAGTTTTAAGACGAGGTTTGATAAAGCTCATGGAGGAGGGAGAGAGAGGACCTAGTAGCAATCAGTGAAGAGGCGGGGCCAGAAGCTATGAATCGACCCCTGCAACCACAAATAGGTGAGTACAAATAGGTAAGTACACACACACACACACACACACACACACACACACACACACACACACACACACACATTTTACAAAATGAAATTTAAATGACTTATTATTCAATTATCAGGTACATCAAAAATTTACCCCTTACCATATAATTTTCTCACTCCCAGGGTAAATTTACCCCCTGTTGAGAATCACTCATAGGTATATTTCATCTAAAAAATAGTTTTTCAGAAAATCCTTGAAAATACCTTGAACTGTTGTGATGACATAACTGCTGCGATGACATAACTGCTGCGATGACATAACTGTTGTGATGACATAACTGTTGTGATGACATAACTGTTGCGATGACACAACTGTTGTGATGACATAACTGTTGCGATGACATAACTGCTGCGATGACACAACTGTTGCGATGACATAACTGTTGCGATGACATAACTGTTGCGATGACATAACTGTTGTGATGACATAACTTTTGCGATGACTTAACTGCTGCGATGACATAACTGCTGCGATGACATAACTGCTGCGATGACATAACTGTTGTGATGACACAACTGTTGCGATGACATAACTGTTGCGATGACATAACTGCTGCGATGGCATAACTGCTGCGATGACATAACTGCTGCGATGACATAACTGTTGTGATGACATAACTGTTGCGATGACATAACTGCTGCGATGACATAACTGTTGCGATGACATAACTGTTGCGATGACATAACTGCTGCGATGACATAACTGTTGTGATGACATAACTGTTGCGATGACTTAACTGTTGCGATGACTTAACTGCTGCGATGACTTAACTGCTGCGATGACTTAACTGCTGCGATGACTTAACTGTTGCGATGACTTAACTGTTGCGATGACTTAACTGTTGCGATGACTTAACTGCTGCGATGACTTAACTGCTGCGATGACATAACTGTTGTGATGACATAACTGTTGCGATGACATAACTGTTGCGATGACATAACTGTTGCGATGACATATCTGCTGCGATGACATAACTGTTGCGATGACATAACTGTTGTGATGACATAACTGTTGTGATGACGTAACTGCTGCGATGATATAACTGTTGTGATGACATAACTGTTGCGATGACATAACTGTTGTGATGACATAACTGTTGCGATGACATAACTGTTGTGATGACATAACTGTTGCGATGACATAACTGTTGCGATGACATAACTGTTGCGATGACATAACTGTTGCGATGACATAACTGTTGTGATGACATAACTGCTGCGATGACATAACTGTTGTGATGACATAACTGCTGCGATGACATAACTGTTGTGATGACATAACTGTTGCGATGGCATAACTGTTGCGATGACATAACTGTTGCGATGACATAACTGTTGCGATGACATAACTGTTGCGATGACATAACTGTTGCGATGACATAACTGTTGCGATGACTTAACTGTTGTGATGACATAACTGTTGCGATGACTTAACTGCTGCGATGACACAACTGTTGTGATGACATAACTGTTGCGATGACTTAACTGTTGTGATGACATAACTGTTGCGATGACTTAACTGTTGTGTTGACATAACTGTTGCGATGACATAACTGTTGCGATGACTTAACTGTTGTGTTGACATAACTGTTGCGATGACTTAACTACTGCGATGACATAACTGTTGCGATGACATAACTGTTGCGATGACTTAACTGTTGTGATGACATAACTGCTGCGATGACATAACTGTTGCGATGACATAACTGTTGCGATGACTTAACTGTTGTGATGACATAACTGTTGCGATGACATAACTGTTGCGATGACTTAACTGTTGCGATGACATAACTGTTGTGATGACATAACTGTTGCGATGACATAACTGTTGCGATGACTTAACTGTTGTGATGACATAACTGTTGTGATGACATAAATGTTGTGATGACATAACTGTTGCGATGACTTAACTGTTGTGATGACATAACTGTTGCGATGACATAACTGTTGCGATGACTTAACTGTTGCGATGACTTAACTGTTGTGATAACATAACTGTTGCGATGACATAACTGTTGCGATGACTTAACTGTTGCGATGACATAACTGTTGTGATGACATAACTGTTGTGATGACATAACTGTTGTGATGACATAACTGTTGTGATGACATAACTGTTGTGATGACATAACTGTTGTGATGACATAACTGTTGCGATGACTTAACTGCTGCGATGACACAACTGTTGTGATGACATAACTGTTGTGATGACATAACTGTTGCGATGACTTAACTGTTGCGATGACATAACTGTTGCGATGACTTAACTGCTGCGATGACATAACTGTTGTGATGACATAACTGCTGCGATGACATAACTGTTGCGATGACATAACTGTTGCGATGACTTAACTGCTGCGATGACACAACTGTTGCGATGACATAACTGTTGTGATGACATAACTGCTGCGATGACATAACTGTTGCGATGACATAACTGTTGTGATGACATAACTGTTGTGATGACATAACTGTTGTGATGACATAACTGTTGTGATGACATAACTGTTGCGATGACTTAACTGTTGCGATGACTTAACTGTTGTGATGACATAACTGTTGCGATGACATAACTGTTGCGATGACTTAACTGTTGCGATGACTTAACTGTTGTGATGACATAACTGTTGCGATGACATAACTGTTGCGATGACTTAACTGTTGCGATGACATAACTGTTGTGATGACATAACTGTTGTGATGACATAACTGTTGTGATGACATAACTGTTGTGATGACATAACTGTTGTGATGACATAACTGTTGTGATGACATAACTGTTGCGATGACTTAACTGTTGCGATGACATAACTGTTGTGATGACATAACTGTTGTGATGACATAACTGTTGTGATGACATAACTGTTGTGATGACATAACTGTTGCGATGACATAACTGTTGTGATGACATAACTGTTGTGATGACATAACTGTTGCGATGACTTAACTGTTGCGATGACTTAACTGTTGTGATGACATAACTGTTGCGATGACTTAACTGTTGCGATGACATAACTGTTGCGATGACATAACTGTTGCGATGACTTAACTGTTGTGATGACATAACTGCTGCGATGACATAACTGTTGCGATGACATAACTGTTGCGATGACTTAACTGCTGCGATGACACAACTGTTGTGATGACATAACTGTTGTGATGACATAACTGTTGCGATGACTTAACTGTTGCGATGACATAACTGTTGCGATGACTTAACTGCTGCGATGACATAACTGTTGCGATGACATAACTGTTGCGATGACTTAACTGCTGCGATGACATAACTGTTGCGATGACTTAACTGCTGCGATGACATAACTGTTGCGATGACATAACTGTTGCGATGACTTAACTGTTGTGATGACATAACTGTTGCGATGACTTAACTGTTGCGATGACATAACTGTTGTGATGACATAACTGTTGCGATGACATAACTGCTGCGATGACATAACTGTTGCGATGACATAACTGTTGTGATGACATAACTGTTGTGATGACTTAACTGTTGTGATGACATAACTGTTGTGATGACATAACTGTTGCGATGACATAACTGTTGTGATGACATAACTGTTGTGATGACATAACTGTTGCGATGACATAACTGTTGCGATGACTTAACTGTTGTGATGACATAACTGTTGTGATGACATAACTGTTGCGATGACTTAACTGTTGCGATGACATAACTGTTGCGATGACTCAACTGCTTTGATGACTTAACTGTTGTGATGACATAACTGCTGCGATGACATAACTGTTGCGATGACATAACTGTTGCGATGACATAACTGTTGTGATGACATAACTGTTGTGATGACATAACTGTTGTGATGACATAACTGTTGCGATGACATAACTGTTGCGATGACATAACTGTTGTGATGACATAACTGTTGTGATGACATAACTGTTGTGATGACATAACTGTTGTGATGACATAACTGGTGTGATGACTTAACTGTTGTGATGACATAACTGTTGCGATGACATAACTGTTGCAATGATATAACTGTTGTGATGACATAACTGTTGTGATGACATAACTGTTGCGATGACATAACTGTTGTGATGACTTAACTGTTGTGATGACATAACTGTTGTGATGGCATAGCTGTTGCGATGACTTAACTGTTGTGATGACATAACTGTTGTGATGACTTAACTGTTGTGATGACATAACTGTTGCGATGACATAACTGTTGCGATGACTTAACTGTTGTGATGACATAACTGTTGCGATGACATAACTGTTGTGATGACTTAACTGTTGTGATGACATAACTGTTGCGATAACATAACTGTTGCGATGACTTAACTGTTGTGATGACATAACTGTTGCGATGACATAACTGTTGCGATGACATAACTGTTGCGATGACATAACTGTTGTGATGACATAACTGTTGTGATGACATAACTGTTGCGATGACTTAACTGTTGCGATGACATAACTGTTGCGATGACTTAACTGCTGCGATGACTTAACTGTTGTGATGGCATAACTGCTGCGATGACACAACTGTTGCGATGACATAACTGTTGCGATGACATAACTGTTGCGATGACATAACTGTTGCGATGACATAACTGTTGCGATGATTTAACTGTTGCGATGACATAACTGTTGCGATGACTTAACTGTTGCGATGACATAACTGTTGTGATGACATAACTGTTGTGATGACATAACTGTTGCGATGACTTAACTGTTGCGATGACATAACTGTTGTCATGACATAACTGTTGTGATGACATAACTGTTGCGATGACATAACTGTTGTGATGACTTAACTGTTGTGATGACATAACTGTTGTGATGACGTAACTGCTGCGATGACATAACTGTTGTGATGACATAACTGTTGTGATGACATAACTGTTGTGATGACATAACTGTTGCGATGACATAACTGTTGTGATGACATAACTGTTGTGATGACATAACTGTTGTGATGACTTATCTGTTGTGATGACATAACTGTTGTGATGACATAACTGTTGTGATGACTTAACTGTTGTGATGACATAACTGTTGCGATGACTTAACTGTTGCGATGACATAACTGTTGCGATGACATAACTGTTGCGATGACTTAACTGTTGTGATGACATAACTGTTGCGATGACATAACTGTTGCGATGACATAACTGTTGCGATGACATAACTGTTGCGATGACATAACTGTTGCGATGACATAACTGTTGCGATGACATAACTGTTGCGATGACATAACTGTTGGGATGACATAACTGTTGCGATGACATAACTGCTGCGATGACATAACTGTTGCGATGACATAACTGTTGCGATGACATAACTGTTGCGATGACATAACTGTTGCGATGACATAACTGCTGTTATGACACAGCTGCTGCGATGATACAGCTGCTGCGATGACATAATTGCTGTGATGTAGGACCCTTGGGACGCAGCACCTAACACCCTGGGGACGCAGCGTGTAGCGGGTTAAAGCGACAACCTATGTAGCGTAGTCAGGAAGTCATCGCATTCAATTCGTCCCAGACGGAAAAGTTTCCATAGCAATTTCCTTGTCCAATATTTGCCGGGAAGCTTCCTGCCACAAAGTCTCGCCAGAAAATTGGTCCACTTCTGCTGGAAATGGACTTTGCTTGCGCCTCAACTAACACCCTTCATGAACCCTCATAAGTTATCTTGTTTTAGCTGAAGTGGAGAACATCTCACTTTTTTTTAATACTATATCTCTCTTGCAAATATATTGAGGAACACGATGGCACAATACCGTGACTGGAACAATACACAAATAACCAGCACAGGAAAAAAATACTTGTGAAAGGCCTGGAGTGACATTACTATGATGTTCAACATATCCATGGGATTTGACAGAGCAGATAGTGATGGACCGTTTATAATGTGAGGTACAGGAAATTAAAAGTGAATGTAGGAATGAGTAAGGTGATGAGGATAACAAAAAAATTAGGTAACGGAAGATTCGATATCAGATTGGAGGGAGAGAGTATGGAGGAGGTGAATGTGTACAGATATTTGGGACTGGATGTGTCAGCAGATGGGTCTATGAAAGATGAGGTAAATCATAGAATTGACGAGGGGAAAAGGGTGAGTGGTGTACTGAGGAGTCTGTGGAGACAAAGAACTTTATCCATGAAAGCAAAGAGGGAAATGTATGAGAGTATAGTTATTCCAACGCTCTTGTATGGGTGTGAGGCAGTGGAGATGTCATGTCTGAGGGCAATGTGTGGTGTGAATATAATGCAGAGAATCCGTAGTTTGGAGCTTAGGAGGAGGTGTGGGATTACCAAAACTATTATCCAGATGGCCGAGGAGGGGTTGTTGAGGTGGATCAGACATGTAGAGAGGATGGAACGAAATAGAATGACTTCGAGAGTGTATAAATCTGTATTGAAGGGAAGGCGGGGTAGGGGTCGGCCTCGGAATTGTTGGAGGGAGGGGGTAAAGGAGGTTTTGTATGCAAGGTGCTTGGACTTCCAGCAAGCATGCGTGAGCATGTCAGATAGGAACAAATGGAGACAAATGGTTTTTAGGACTTGTGCTGTTGGAGTGTAAGCAAGATATTATTTATGAAGGGATTCAGGGAAACCGGCAGGCCGGATTTATTCCTGGAGATGGAAAGTACAGTGTCTGCACTCCGAGGAGAGGTGTTAATATTGCAGTTTTATACCTACCTTGGTGGGAAACTGCCGATGAGTTAATAATAATAATAATAATAATATATATATATATATATGCAAAAAGATCACAGTAAACAGGTGATATCAAAATATGCAAGAAAACCACTATGAAAATTGCAAAAGCCTTCTGTAATTTAGAAAAATCCTCTGATTTATCCACTGATGAAATTAATATTAGTAAGGGGATGGTATATAGCTCAATGTTAAAACAAAATATTCCCAATTGCCCTCAAAGATTTTTTAAGTCTTATGATTCACTTTTTAATAATAAAAATTTGCGCCTTACTAAAGCAGATAAAATAAATGTAATAGTAATTATGAAAGAAACCGATTACCAAGATAAAATGAATAGCCTCCTAGATGATTTTGAAACCTATTCTAAACTTAGAAAGAATCCCTTAGAAACTGTTAACAGCAATTTCAATAAAACAATAAAGCATCTATTGAAGGGCAAAGATGAATTAATTAAAAAATTTACTTCCACTAATCCAGCTTTACCTTATATGTATGGATTAATTAAAACACACAAACCTGGTAATCCTGTTAGACCAATTATTAGCTCCATAGGTTCAGTTTCTTATAAACTTTCTAAACTTGATATTTTGATATTTTGAGCCCAATTGTTGGAAAAATTTCTAATTTTAATGTTTAAAACAACTTAGATTTAGTTGATAAATTAAGCACCTTGACTGATTTAAATGATTTCAATATGGTTAGTTTTGATGTTACCTCCTTGTTTACAAAAGTTCCAGTTGATGATTTACTAAAGTTCTTATCTGAAGAACTGGTTAATTACGATTTACCATTGCCAGTTCCTACTATCATTAAACTTATTAAACTTTGTATTGTTGATGCAAAATTTGTATTTAATGATGAGTTTTACACTCAGAAGTTTGGTATGGCAATGGGAAATCCTCTTTCACCTGTTCTTAGTAATTTATATATGGAATTTTTCGAAACAAGATTGCTTAACACAATCCTTCCCAATAGAGCTAAGTGGTATAGATATGTTGATGATATTTTGTGCCTTATGCCTAAGAATGTAGACATAAACCATTTCCTTGTTAAATCAAATAGCTTAGCCCATTCTATAAATTTTACTGTTGAATTTGAAGTAAATAACTCATTGCCCTTCCTAGATGTTTTTATTATTAAGGGTAACACTGACTTTAAATTTAAAATTTACAGAAAACCTACAAATAATTGTTCCTATGTACACTATTACTCTTCACATCAAGATAGAGTTAAAGTGTCGGTTTTCTCTTCTATGTTTTTGAGAGCATTACGTATTTGTAGTCCAGAGTTCATAGATGAAGAAATCTCTAAAATTTATGAAATAGCTAATGATTTAAAATATCCAAGAAACATAACTGATAAATCTTTTAAAATAGCTAGAAATACTTTTTATAATCCAAAAAGGGACAACCAACCTTATTCAACCAAAAATATGTTGGTTCTTCCTTACCATGAAAACTTGGTTGATATGCCTTCCTTTCTTAAGAATTTTAATATCTAAGTTGTATTTAAAAATCTTGATACAGTAAAAGACTTTTGATAAAAATTCCCCCAAAATGCTGACGGATGTGTCTATAAGATTCCCTGTAAAATTTGCGATAAAGTTTATTATGGTCAAACTGGTAAAAGTCTTGAACTAAGATTAAAACAACATAAATATAGCATTAGAACTGGACAAGATTCTAATGCTCTATTTATTCATGTGAGAGACTTTAACCATCCAATTGATTCTCAAAATGCTGAGAAGGTTGTATCAAGCAAGTCCATGGTTGAGAGGAATATAATAGAATCATGTTTCATTAAAAGCAGTTTTGAAAATAATATGAATATTTCTTTTGGTTTATATAAATTGGATTCATTTATAATTAATAAATTTTGGGAAGAATTTAATGATAAATTGGACTAATCTTAATTCTTGGGAAGAGTTTCAGGTCCTTTCTTATGTTCCTCTTCACAGAGTCGTGTGATGTTACGCTACTGTGAGGTGTTGTCTTTGTTAGTGTGATGTGACTGTGAGGTGTATTCTGCCCCTTTATAAGCCTTTTTGTCATGTTTCCTTTTATAGTTCCTTGATAATGTGAGTAGTCACGAAAGCGCTTGGAATTCTTCTATTTTTTCATAGTGGTTTTCTTGCATATATATATATATATATATATATATATATTTATATTACTAGTAAACTTATATATACAATATACAACCTACTCTACATACAAAAATCACTAAACATCAGTACTCCTTAACCAATTACACATTTTAGGCTACCTTCAAAATATTACTCACTAGCACGCTACTACAAACAGTGGGGCTATCACATTCCCCCTTCGCCGGCCTCTACGCCTGCAGGCAAATAAACTCCACGAGTACTCTCCACTACACAGGCCCCTGCACACTAGGGCCTTACAGGTTAACATAGCACCAAAACCAATAAAATACCCTATGGCCTAAATTCTCTAGAATCACATCCCCCCCACACTTACACAAACACCAAACCATGGCGTCTTATGACGTCTTGCTCCAGGAAATGCTCTCCTAGTAATAAGTCAAAACACACCTCAATGATCCTGCCCTGTCCTGGCTACGCTTCAGGACTAACACGTGTCCGGTTTCATAACAAATCCCGTAAACTGATATTATATATGGAGAGTTTTTATAAAAATCTTACAACACTGCGTAATATATACGTATATATATATATATATATATATATATATATATATATATATATATATATATATATATATATATATATATATATATATATATATATATATATATATATATATATATATATATATTTATATATACTATATGTATATATATTTTTTTTTTTTTGGACGAGTCGACCGTGTCCCATCGAGGCAGGGTGACACAAAAACTAAGAAAAATTCCCCAAAAGAAAATACTTTCATCATCGTTCAACACTTTCATCTCTCTCATACATAATCACTGTCTTTGCAGAGGCGCTCAGACACGACAGTTTAGAAGTCCCTCCAAACTGTCAATATCCCAGACCCCTCCTTTAAAGTGCAGGCATTGTACTTCCTATTTCCAGGACTCAAGTCCGGCTAAATCTATAATAACCGGTTTCCCTGAATCCCTTCACTAAATATTACCCTGCTCACACTCCAACAGCTCGTCAGGTCCCAAAAAACATTCGTCTCCATTCACTCCTATTACACGCTCACACATGCTTACTGGAAGTCCATGCCCCTTCCCCACAAAACCTCCTATACCCCGTCCCTCCAACCTTTTCGAGGACGAACCCTACCCCTCCTTCCATCCCCTACAGATTTATACGTTCTCCAAGTCATTCTACTTTGATCCATTCTCTCTAAATGACCAAACCACCTCAACAACCCATCTTCAGCCCTCTGAATAATACTTTTAGTAACTCCACACCTCCTAATTTCCACATTCCGAATTCTCTGCATAATATTTACTCCACACATTGCCCTTAGACAGGACATCTCCACTGTCTTCAGCAGCCTCCTCGCTGCAGCATTTACAACCCAAGATTCACACCCATATTAGAGTGTTGATACCACTGTACTTTCATACATTCCCTTCTTTGCATCCATAGATAACGTATCTTTTTCTTTTTAGTAAGTTATACGGGAAAAGTTGTTACCAGCCAATTGTTCCCCGCATTTTAGTTGACTTTTCCAACACACATGGCTTGCGGAGGAAAGATTCTTATTCCAATTCCCCATAGATATGAAAGGAAAATTAATTAGAACAAGAACTATTAAGATAAAATCAAAGAAAAAACTCAGATGAGTGTGTATACATAAACGTGTACATGCATGTGTAGTGTGATCTAAGTGTAGGAAGACGTTCCTGAAATCTTGCATGTTTATGAGACAAAAAAGACACCAGCAATCCTACCATCATGTAAAACAAATACAGGATTCCTTTTTACACTCACTTGGTAGGACGGTAGTACCTCCCTGGGTGGTTGCTGTCTACTAACCTACTACCTACGACTAGACGCTGTTTATTACTGGAGAGGTATAGGTATACACGAGTGCAGTGTGAGAGGGGGACCGGGAGCCAGCTAGGGTAGAACCTGCTTCAATCAGGTAGGCCGAGGAAGTGAGAAAGAAACATGGCAGGCCAGCCTGACCTTGATAGGCCTAGAGGGCAGCACCGTAGTGCCGCGTAATTTGAAAGGGACTAAGTATAGGCTGCTTACATCCGCTCGGCCACCTACCGCGTGTCGTCTCGACACGACAATACTGGCGGGCACGAAGGTGTAAACGAGCAATACCTACAATAGCTACCCAGGGGAAACTGGCTTCCGGTCACCCGTAACATATACAATAAGGGTATTGCAGGAGCAGGCCCTAAAAACTCTCCCACTTCGAGAGGTCGGGGGAGAGAAAATCGGCGTGCCCGTACAGCTGGACGGAGGACAGAGCAAGGCGATGTTGGCACTGGAACTAGAGTCTTCTATGTACAGGTTGTCTGCAGGGCTAAGGCATCAACTTGACTGCACATCCTTGAGCGCTGTACCATCCTCACATCTGCAAACAATGACTGACAGTAGCATTTCCTAAGGTGTGACATTTGACTCAAAAGGGCGGCACTGCCCTTGCCTTTATACATGTTTTACGAGACACACTGGGTGCACATACTCACAATAACATTATTTCCATGGAATTTATTATACTACGGGTACCCTTCTAGAATAATTTTACATATTTACATGGTGTTGTTCACTCTGACTCCGTTATTTACTAACTATACAATGTATGCGCATTAATCCCCATTTCTGCAAAGCAAACAATTAGCGTAGCTAGCGTAGGAGTCGGACAAGTCAGTAGGTATGTCAATGTCACAGAAATGTACTGCTGTCCGGGGTCTCAGGCCATAAGTATGGAGCCTTACAGGACTGTCATCTGTCGTAGTGGTAGCGGGTGAAGAACTAGACGGTTTGTCACTAGTTTGAGTCTGATTGTGGCTTTGCAATGCACGCGATTCCAGCTCTGCTTCGGCTTGCACATGATCAATATACTTCATGTGGTCAAGGTGAGCTTCTCTGATAGTTCCGGTAGCGATCTCCCTCACCTCGAACTTATTGCCGCGGAGCTGTCGTAGGACACGGTAAGGACCGACAAACTTGGGGACAAGTTTATGCATACCAGGGGTCTGCGTCGGGTTGAGCAACATAACTTTGCAACCTGGTTCCACCTTACTTTCCTTAGCATGGGCGTTGCGATCAGAAGTGAACCTATCTGTGGCTTTTATTTGGTTCTCCCATACTCGTTGGAAGACAAGCTTTTTGGTGCACATTTTAACTATACCGGTGTTACCGGTGTCATAAGTTGGACTAGGCGGAGCAAACAGGATTTCGTACGGTAAACGCTTATCATAGCCGTACAAGGCAAAATGGGGTGTCTCGCCAATTGAGCTGTTGAGGGAAGAGTTCAGTGTACACTGAACATCTGGAATAGCCTCATCCCATGTAGTACAACTCAGATTAACGGTTACTCTGAGCACCTCCAGGACTTTGCGGTTTGTACGTTCAGCAAGACCATTACTCGCAGGGTGACATGGAGCTACTGGCGCTTGGTGAATGTTAAACCTGGAACAAAGATCCTTCATCATGGCATTTATGAACTCCGACCCATTGTCTGACAGGAGAACAAGTGGGCAGGTATGATGGAGAACGATATGCTCACAGAAAGCATTTGTGACTTCCAAGGTTCGTAGGTTCGATTCTCCTTCGACCTGCCTGTTCTGCGAATTCTAAACACACACACACTTTATATTATTATTTGAATTACCTATTTTAGTAGGTAGGATGTTACATATTACATATTGTGCTCTTTGTTCGAGTGTTGAGTAGCAGCCGGTGAGTTGGCAAACTACCGCTTATGACACTTCGCTTGTTATACTGCCGGCTTCTTGCTGGACAGTCAGTCAGTGGCCTGACCACACCTGAGGTGGAAGACTGCTTCTCCTTACTCCTCCTCTGTCTTCCCCTGACCATCGTTGAGACAACACCTCGCTCTCGTCTCTGCTTGTTTTCTCGTCATTTAGACTCTGTTTGGTAGAGTATGTGTTCGGTGGTGAGACGACACATATTTCTCTGGACTCTGTGTAACTCTGTTCACAGAGAATAGTCTAGACAGTGATTTTCGACGTTTTACTGGGTTGTGTGTCACACTGACACTCTGAGATAACTCAGGTCTCTAGCAATAGCTCTTGAACTAATTCGCTAAGGCATCTGTGCACCGTCAGGGGATTACTGAACCTAGATTCAGTAATAATGGAGTTTTGTGACTATTTTGGAGGATCTGCTGATGGTCCCCAGTTAGGGTCGATTTTCTATCTCCTGGTTCCTGACACTGTGTGGTTGCTGCTTTTTATATTGCTGTTATGCGAATTGGTCATTTTACTGTTCAATCAAGCTGTTATGGAGGTCCAGTAGCTTCATGGGACACGACTTACCTTCTCTACATCCATTCTGTTTTTTTGTAAAGCAGTTCTCCTCTCAATGTGCTCAAACAACTTTCTTCTGATTTTTTTTCTTCAAAACTATTGGCATGTTCTCCTGCTTGTGTACTGTGACTTAATTTTCATTTTTTTTTCTGTAGTCTAATTATTCCGTCTCTAATGACTTGCAGATCTTGGCTACAGGTTCAAATTAGGCTTCCACTCCTTCTTTCAGTACCATAAGGATATGTGTTAAGGTTTCCTGGCTCAGCTTTTAGAATAAATCATTGGTTATCATTAGAGAATTTACTTTCTGTAATGGCTGAGTTATCTAATTGCTCCTCTTCTAAATCTGCCCTCTAGTTCACCACATTTGTTTATGAATCTGCTTAACTTTGATTATAACACCCTGGAAGATATGAGAAATTATTAACAGTATATACAGGGAAAATATTTGAGGTTCTGGTCCCCATGTGCACATTACCATAATATCTTACTTCCATTAAAGATAGGAAAGATATTCTAGAATATACCCAGTGGAACAGTGTGTTAACATCCGTGGTCCTGTACTCTTCAGCACTATTGCTGGAATGAAGTTGGAAGTTTTTAAGAAGAAACTAAAGAAATATCTCCAGGATATGCCTGATCATTTAGGCTGTTATGGCTGTGTGAACCTGCAAGTCTCTATCACCAACACCCTGTGCGTGTATAATATTCAGTACCGACACGAAAAAGAATTCATTACATGTGCAACATCTGGGTATCTTTATTACAGACGTTTCGCCTTCCAGTGGCTTTATCATTACAAATTCAAGGACATAACTGGAAGACAGTAGAACTATATACAGAAGATGAGGTAATCAGTCCCTCGGTCTTGGAGTTGGTGTGAAGATCACCGTAGTCGTGAAGTCAACTACGGTGTTCTTCACCAACTCCAAGACTGAGGGACTGATTACCTCATCTTCTGTACATAGTTCTACTGACTTCTAGTTATGTCCTTGAATTTGTAGTGATAAAGCCACTGGAGGGCGAAACGTCTATAATAAAGATCCCCAGATGTTGCACATGTGTCTAGTTCTTCTCCAACATCCTGGTTGACGTAGCAGCCAGCAGGGAAGCTCGGCCACAGGCCGGGCTGCGAGGTAAAATAACCCTGGAAGTAGGTCACATGTACGTCACGGGTCTGCGTTCACTTTTTTCTAGGACTTCTGGTATTGGAACTGGCTTCTGGAGGGCAAAGGAAGGGAGAAAGGATTAGTTTCAATAACATGAGAGGTGGAGGCCGAGGAAAAGGGATTGGATGGGTTATTGTTAGGTATTGTGCGGAGAGAAAAAAAAGGGATGGTAATGGAAAGTGAGAATAAGAGAAGGGAAAATGCAGGAACAAAAGAGCTATTCAAAATGGAAAGAGGTAGGAAGGAGCAGGAAAGAGGTGTAAGGGTAGAGAGAAAACTGAACGTGGCAGGAAGGATAACGGATTGAAGGGGCGCAGGTGTGTGTGAAGGGGGGAAAGAAGATGGTTAGAGGAAAGACGACTGAGATCATCGGGCCAGGGGTAGGGAGAGAGGAGTGGTTTAATGGGAGAGAGGTGGGATTAAGGTCAAAGGGGGAGGGCAGTAGGGATTGTTAGTTATTACTCCTGTCTGCTAATTGTTATTTGCAGATAGTGAGTGGTGAGAGTAAGAGGCGGAGAGATAAAGAGATGGGAGCAAGAGTGCAAGGATTACATATTGCGAGAGGAAGAAGATAAATTGGGGGGTTATGTAGTAGGGGTGAGAAATGTATAGAGATCAAAGAAATGGGGGTTACTAGTTGTTAGTTTTGGTCTTGGATAGTCTTAGTTCTTCATGCCTGGTTTCTTGGTAACCTTTCTCTGTTTTCTTCTCCCAACTGAGCTTTGTTGCTTCTCTCTAACCCTGTCTGATTCCATTTTTTTTACACAGAGTTTGATAACGTTAGTTTAAGGATCCCTAACTTTATTGACAAGCTATTGACACGTTAAGGATTCCTAACTTTATTGACAAGCTAAGAGCTGTTACCTATATCAGCTCATTTGAAAGCATTTTATTGTCATGAAACATACAAGTAGGGAACAGGATGAAGTTGGAGCCATCTGTGGGCCAACATTTTCATTTGATTAACTGACTTTATCTCGTTGATATCATTATACTGTACGAATGTGTTCCAGACTCGAGTCATCGTGGGATTAAATGATCTCAGATGAAGTGATGTTCTGGAGAAGGGTACAACCAGAGTGAAGTTGCTGCTTCCTGCCCGTCTTGTGGTATAGAAGCTTGCTTCTCGCTGTCCTCGAAGTGGAGCCAAGTGTGGTACTTTGACAATGTTGGCCTTGTACATAACAGTAAGGCCGCCCGCATCCCTCCTGTGTTGAAGGCTCTGCTGAAATAATAGATCTACCCATGATGGGTCCGGGCGAGAGATGAGTCGTCTTGCTCTGTTCTCTATTTTGTCAAGCAGTCGCTGATGAGAGGGGGGGGGCAGACAAACCAAGAAAGTGGAGCATATTCAAGGTGTGAGCGTAAAAAATATTTTCTGAAATAGTCTCTCATTCCTCTCTAGATATTAAGGATGTTTGTTTTTTTAATACCTAACATCTTTCAGCTGCAAATTGAAAAATTAACTTTGCAGTAATCTTCCCTACCTGTGTGTCAGCTACTTTTAATTCAAGCAACGTTGAATCCTCCTCTGTAATTTCCGCAAGCTTTGCCAAGTGTTGAGTTTTTAAAAGCTCTTTTACAGCCCTTGTAAATTACAGCTATATTTCCCAGCCTAAATGAAAAAATATTTTCAACTTAACACACAGCTTTTCAACTTTATATTTATTTATTTTTCTTATGACATATCCTGTTAAAGTAAAAACCAAAATTTGCTTATATTAATGTCGTACATTAGTTAAACAGAGTAAAATACTCTGTTTGACTTAGGTGAGTCGAAAGTCACCTTTAATATATTCATTATTGTGTTATAGTTCAGAATATTATTATAACATATTTCTTATTATAATATATTTATTGGGTGGTGGTGGCATATAGGCCTATGCGAGAATTGCCATGATCTCTGATTTTTCCAGTTAATTCAGATTTTTACAAAAATAAAATGTTCACAAGTGCACAACATAAAGGAATTCACTTATCAGTGTTTATTTTCCATTAAGTATTTCATCTTTCCCTTCAACTCACTTGTCACTTACATCCAATAAATATATTTCTCACTAGTAATATTGTTATTATTGGCAAGATTAGTGAATACACTATTAATGACATCAGTATTTCGTTTTCCTTCACATTTTTCCTCTGTATTTATTCACGTGTTTATTTCCAATACTCACTGGTACTTAGGAAAAACTGGTGTTATGAAAACAGTTTGGTTGTAGCTCAGAGTGGCATGTGTGTGCAAGCTGGTCGACTGCTGGTCCCATCATCTAGTGGCTAGTAGCGCCAACCCACCCTCTGAGTGGCACCTACAGCGCCTGGGGAAGGCTGCAACCCCAGCACCCTGGTATGACCTTGTAAAACTCTGTCACACACTGTGTTGGTATTGCTCTTCTGTCTTGAATTTCCTTGGTTTGTAATTATTAACTTTTCCTAGTTGTGTTTTACCCACCATTTAATATCGTCTTTGCTACACTGTATTCACGCCTCACTCGACTTCCTAATGTGTAACACTTGGGTGTTTTTATTTACAAGATGTTTCGCTAACCAGTGACTTTTTCATTTCATAACAGATTTCATCTACCGGAGGCAATACAGAGTTATATACTGGGGATTCTGAATCGAGTTGAAAAGCCATTGTTTTGGCGAAACATCTTCATAATTACGATACTCAGGTGTTACACCTGTCTTATTCATCAACCTGACGGTGTTGCAGTTTATTAACATAATAATCGACTTGCTAACTTGGCTCACTAGCTGCAACTATTTCCTGCAACTTTACTATCTTCCACTCAATTCTCTTATCTCCTTTTTGATTGTCTATTACGACTACCAGTGATATATTACGTCTAGTGTTTCTTTGGTACTCCTTTATATAAGGCAGTTCACTGATACTTCTCTTGTATTTATTATAGTTGGGTAAGAGAGGCAGGTGTTGGAAGACATCTTCATACAAGGGGTTCGACCCAGGTATTTTCGGTCGTGATTCAACCACGCCACTACTGCTGCTGCTGCGGTGGTACTTGTGTCTGAATAACTAGATAATTACACCGTCTCTCAATCTCGTACATTTTTCTCAAATATGGAAAAATCTCCTGAAACCTCAGATTATGACTGATGAAGCCACTCGCGTCTAAATATTTCCTTTAATGAATGTCCTGAATTGTACAAAAATGTCCTCTTCTAAACATAAAAATACTCATGTGTTGCGAATGAGTCTCATTTATCATCTCTTGGTGTCAGTAAATATTTCCTCACCAGATGACTGGTAAGGATCACATTCGAGTGAAGGATATAAGGACCTTATTGCCTTGATCTAAATATTTCTCCCTTCTAGGTGGGTGCCTTGATGTTAGCAAATTGCTCTAAATTCAAGGAACTGGAGTTACTGCCTCCTATTTCCCAGGAATCTGAGACTATTTCTGGTTTAGCTCTTCAGTAAAATAATAAAAATACTACTACTACTTCTAATAATAATAATAATAATAATTATAATAATAATTCAAACAATTCGTTTAATAACTGCTTCAACACTTTACGAGTGTACTACTATAAATAATAATAATAATAATAATAATAATAATAATAATAATAATAATAATTCAAACACTTCATTTAATGACTGCTTCAACAGTTTACGAGTGTTCACTTGCTCTTCGTTGTATCGATCACTGTCAGTTTGCACTTCACTGCAGTATTAACACTTCGCCAAGTGTTCAGATTTTTCTTCTCTTTCCTTTGACCGTTCTCAACTGCACTCCGTCTTTGTTACCTTCATTATCCGTCATGTTGTTGTACTCGCTGCCTCGTAGTCACATATACGACCTGAAGAAAGTCCAAATTCCCGATTATGCATCCAAGGCTTGTGTTACTGGTATATGGTCAGTACAAACACAACCCGCACATATAAAAAGAGAGGAGCTTACGACGACGTTTCGGTCCGACTTGGTCGGTGACTGTGTCATTGTTGGGTTCACTCTTCACTAGTCTCGTGGGCCTGCCATACCTATTGTTTAAGCTATGCATGGAACCTGCCACCACCACGTCTTCATTCATGCTATTCCACTTTCTTACCCCTCACATCCTTGTCACAAATCTGTGCCGTTGAACATTGCCCTAATTGACTTATTTCACGCCTCTCGAACTGTCTATCATTGTTTACCTATCAGGTCTTATTAATATTTTATTATTCGTTAACATGTATGCTTTGATCGTTCTATTTAATATTGTCAGCCTCAGCTTCCCTAGTCTCTCCGCATAGTTCATTCCTCTTTGCTCCCACACTAATCTTGTTGCATTCTTCTGCATTTTCTCTGTTTTATTGATGCAATGCGTGTGCTTCAGGACGGTGCACTGTATACTCCAAGAGTAGCCTGACGTATGACGTAAATCCTCCTTTATCTTTTTTTTGTAAGTGATATAGAATGCTTTACTTGCCCCTTGCTCTCAGCGTTTTAAGTCGCCTTCTAAGACACTCATAGCATACAGTGGAAATATTCTATACCGTTTTCCCCATGACACAGAAAAGAAACACTTCAAGGTAAAGAAATATTAGGAAATTTACAATATGTCAGATGAGTGCATACACATGAACATATACATTCACATACATGTAGTGTATATTTTGTTACTAGAGGACGTTAGTATCTCCCAGGATGGTTACTGAATACCAGTCTGGAGGTGGGCAGTACAGTGCCTGTACACTAAAGGACAGTTGAAGATCATGCACTTTGGAGGGTAATTTAATTTTTTTACCTCTGATGTCTCCGTACTGTTGGCAGGATAGTTACTGTGGAAAAACAAGACACTTATGTATAGATCAGGACATTTATTAGAGGGAATGCTCTTCCACTAATGGTTTCTTCACTTCTAATTAGAACTGAAAAAGCCACTAACGGCGAAGCGTTTCCTATAATAAATGTCCTGATCTGTATATAAGTGTATTTTTCCACATCTTGACGGTATCACCACACCATTTTTCAAGACAGTTATTAAATGAATAATGGTGAATGTTTTCTTTTTTTGGTCTCCCTACCTTGGTGGGAGACAGCCGGTCCTGTGGTAAAAGACAACCTTAGTATTTAGAATTATAAAACTAATCTTGGATTCGCCAAATTCTCATTCACTACAAAGATTAAGGTTATTTGGTTGAGGGGAGCCTCTTTTAATGTGCTATAGTTGCTGTTAGGCCTCTTTGGTCACCATTACCTCTTTCTGGTCACCACTGGGGCTCTTCATCAGAGATGAATGCAACTTCAGTTTTTCAACGCTGTACTCAATTTCCGGTCTCCTTCACCCTTCTCATTTTTCATAGACAGTGTACATCGTGACTTGAATTCTAATAGACACTTGTCTGAGCATTCCCTCTCTTTGTCCAGGTTTAGTTGTACCCGCTGTTGTTTCACCATCTCTTTCTTATTCTTATTTTCGTTAATATCACGTCCTCTGCAAAGATACATCGGGCTCTCTCTTGCTGTAAGTCTTTTAATGATACCAGTGTAGAATTATTATTGGTCAATGATTTGGACTCCCTAGCCTGCAATAATGCAACATTCTGACTAAAGGAAAACATAATACATTATTGTTCAACATTATGGCTACTACTTGAAGTAGGTAATCCCAACATATTTTAAGACATTTAACTAGCCAGTAAATATCTCATTATTGCCTGTCATCATAATGACAGGTCATTATGAGGTATGTAGTGTAATGGAAATAAAAATACTTCAGTCTCATTTCCACATCATTATTATCTAGTAAAAATTCTGGAGATAATATTCTTAATATTTATATTTCTCTAGGGACTCTTGCTCGTTGAAAATATTACCCACATTAACACTGTTCTTATTTCATGAAGTATCATATATTTTGACTTGTGTTAATTTGTAACTATAACCTATACAGTCTTCTCTCTGAAAAAAATAAAATTATTGCAAAATATTAATTTGTGTCAGTCAATATTACAATATCATCAGCAGGCTTGGACTGATTGTAATTGAAGTTGAATGAAATTAAGAAAATAGTAATTGTAACTATAATTGAATTTGAATGTAATCAAGAAAATAGTTATTGTAACTATAATTGTAATTGAACTTTTAGATTAAAAAATAATTGTAATTATAATTGACTGTTGTGAGACTTATACTTGCGTAAATGACAGCATAAAACTGACGTAGATGAGACCTGCAACCTTCATGTGAACTTTGCCCTGAATAAACACAACCCACATATTTATGAGTACCTTCTATGTTTGAAATTTGTTGAACTTTAATATGTGAAAATGGATGTAAACTTACGTAAGTTGTGCACCAATAAAGTTAATATGATTTTCATTATTTTACACGTTGTGTCATTTGAAACTTCCTGCAACAATTCATGGTAATAATTCTTCTAATATTATTTAGCGTCTCAGTGCAATTTCCATGTTGCAAATGAATGAAAGAAAAATATTATTAATCATTATGTCTTAGATCTAATACACTGAAGTGCATTATGTAAAACGATGTTTATTTAGTGATTAGTAATCTTGCTGGATCTTTGGCTGATTTAATGTGAGAAATATTAAGTATATGTTGTCCATCTGTTTGGCTCTGATTGCAAATATAACTAATGATAGTCTTGTGCATTACGAAACATGAAGTAAAACGTTTGCTTATTATTTCGATCATTTAACGCTGATTTCAGCATTACTTAAATTAGATGTAGTTGAGGAAGATAATGTAATTCAAAATATCAGCTAATTGTAATTTGTTATTTTTCTGATTTGTTATTTTCTGATGTTAAGATTGACTAAGTGTTTCGCCCGCACTGAAGGCGAAACGCTTAGTCAATTAAGATACCCAGTGTGCCACATGTTTTACTCGTCAGATCAGCAAATGTTTTTTATATCTTCTTCTTCTGTTTATTCCCAAAAAAAAAAAAAAAAACATTCCACTGGGGTCCATTAGTAAAAAAAAAAAAAAACTACATTTATTATCACATCTTAAAAATACAGCAAATAAATTTCTGATAGTTTCAACAAGATGATGATACCAGAAGAAGTTAATAAATTTGATGAATTATCAGCATTCAATTATGTGTCTCTATGCAGAAAACTTATATGACAATTTAGTAAATTATTTTGAATCTAACAATGGCAATAACAAATATTTATATTATTTGTAATATATAGGAACAATGTGGCTCTTCTTGCAGCTAAGTTGATTAAATCTGATCATGACCAACTTTAGCATGTAATGGTAGTAGTAACAGTAGTAGTAGTAGAAATAGTAGTATTAATAGTAGTAGCAGTAGTAATAGCAGTAGTTGTAGTAATAATTGTTGTAGTAGTAGTAATAATTGTTGTAGTAGTAGTAATAGTAGTAATAGTAGTAGAAGTAGTAATTGTAGTAGTAGTAGTAATAGTAGTAGCAGTGGTAATAGTAGTTGTTGTAGTAATAATAGTTGTAGTAGTAATAATAGTATCAGTAGTAATAGTAGTAGTAGTTGTAGAAATAATAGTTGTAGTAGTAATAGTAGTAGCAGAAGTAATAATAGTAGTAGCAGTAGTAATAGTAGTAGTAGTTGTAGTAATACTAGTTGTAGTAGTAATAGTAGCGGCAGCTACATTGGTCAGAACAGTAGAAGTAGCTACAATTGTAACAGCAGCAGAAGTAGAAGTTGCAATATTCCCAGCATTTACAGCACTAATAATAGTAACTTAAATAATCGCAGCAGCACTAATAGTAGCAGATACAGTAGTTAGGTTACTCGCAGACACACCAGTACTAGTAGTAGGCACAGTGATCAGAGCAGTGATCTAGCACAGGTTTGGCAACAAGTTGTTAGAGGAAGGAGACATGGCACATGTGGTTCTCCTGGAGGAACCCCCGTTCAGGTAATCCCAGGTGATTACACTGAGGGATTACTGGTTAATTCAGGCGGAGCTCAAACCTGGGTGCCAGAAAAACTCGCCCTTCTGCCTGCTCGCCACTGAGGTGTAAGTACTTGGTCCATTGTTGGCTTAGCCTTTATTGAAATAGCGTCACTCATGTGTGTGTGGAATATATATAGAAGAGTTATGTTAGCTGGTGGTGGTGGTGCTGCTGTTGTTGTCTGCTGCTGTCTGTTGTTGTTGTTGCCACTGCTGCTTCTGTTTTGCTGTTGTTGTTGTTGCTGCTGCTGCTGCTGTGTGCTGCTGCTGGTGGTACTGCTGCTGTTGTTGTCTGCTGCTGTCTGCTGTTGTTGTTGCCACTGCTGCTTCTGTTTTGCTGTTGTTGTTGTTGCTGCTGCTTCTGCTGCTGCTGCTGATGTTGATAATGTTGTTAATGTTGCTTCTGCTGTTGTTGTTGTCGCTGTTTCTGCTGTTGTTGCTGCTGCTACTACTACGGATGGTGGTGAATACTGTTGCTGCTTCGGTGGTGGGTACTGTTGCTGCTGATGCTGGTAGGTACTGTTGATACTGATGCTGGTAGGTGCTGTTGCTACTGATGCTGGTAGGCACTGTTGTTACTGATGCTGGTAGGTACTGTTGCTACTGATGCTGGTAGGCACTGTTGTTACTGATGCTGGTAGGTACTGTTGCTACTGATGCTGGTAGGTACTGTTGCTACTGATGCTGGTAGGCACTGTTGTTACTGATGCTGGTAGGTACTGTTGCTACTGATGCTGGTAGGCACTGTTGTTACTGATGCTGGTAGGTACTGTTGCTACTGATGCTGGTAGGCACTGTTGTTACTGATGCTGGTAGGTACTGTTGCTACTGATGCTGGTAGGTGCTGTTGCTGCTGATGCTGGTAGGCACTGTTGTTACTGATGCTGGTAGGCACTGTTGTTACTGATGCTGGTAGGTACTGTTGCTACTGATGCTGGTAGGTGCTGTTGCTGCTGATGCTGGTAGGCACTGTTGTTACTGATGCTGGTAGGCACTGTTGTTACTGATGCTGGTAGGCACTGTTGTTACTGATGCTGGTAGGTACTGTTGCTACTGATGCTGGTAGGCACTGTTGTTACTGATGCTGGTAGGTACTGTTGCTACTGATGCTGGTAGGTGCTGTTGCTGCTGATGCTGGTAGGTACTGTTGCTACTGATGCTGGTAGGTACTGTTGCTACTGATGCTGGTAGGTACTGTTGCTACTGATGCTGGTAGGCACTGTTGTTACTGATGCTGGTAGGTACTGTTGCTACTGATGCTGGTAGGCACTGTTGTTACTGATGCTGGTAGGTACTGTTGTACTGATGCTGGTAGGTGCTGTTGCTACTGATGCTGGTAGGTGCGTGTTACTGATGCTGGTAGGTACTGTTGCTATGATGCTGGTAGGTACTGTTGCTACTGATGCTGGTAGGTACTGTTGCTACTGATGCTGGTAGGTCTGTTGCTGATGCTGGTAGGTGCTGTTGCTGCTGATGCTGGTAGGCACTGTTGTTACTGATGCTGGTAGTCTGTTGCTACTGTTGCTGGAGGCTGTTGCTACTGATGCTGGTAGTACTGTTGCTACTGATGCTGGTAAGTGCTACTTTGGGGTTTCTACTGATGCTGGTAAGTACTGTTGCTACTGATGCTGGTAGTACTGTTGCTACTGATGCTGTGGTACTGTTGCCTGATTCTGGTAGTGCTGTTTACTGATGCTGGTAGGTGCTGTTGCTATTGATGCTGGTAGGTACTGTTGTTGCTGATGCTGCTGGGTACCGTTGTTACTGATGCTGGTAGGTGTTGTTGCTATTGATGCTGGTAAATACTGTTACTTCTGATGCTGGTGGGTACTGTTGTTACTGATGCTGGTAGGTGCTGTCGTTGCTGATGCTGGTAGTGCTTTGATGCTGTGGTACGTTGTTACTGATGCTGGTAGGTGCTGTTGTACGTGCTGGTAGGTACTTGTTGCTGATGCTGGTAGGTGCTGTTGCTACTGATGCTGGTAGGCACTGTTGTTACTGATGCTGGTAAAGGTACTGTTGCTACTGATGCTGGTAGTGCTGTCTGTGATGCTGGTAGGTGCTGTTGTTACTGATGCTGGTAGGTACTGTTGCTATTTATGCTGGTAGGTACTGTTGCTACTGATGCTGGTAGGTACTGTTGCTACTGATCTGGTAGGTGCTGTTGCTGATCTGGTAGGTGCTGTTCTGCTGATGCTGGTAGGCACTGTTGTTACTGATGCTGGTAGGTGCTGTTGCACTGTTGCTGTACGTGCTGTTGCTACTGATGCTGGTGTACGTTGCTACTGATGCTGGTAGTACTGTTGCTACTGATGCTGGTAGGTACTGTTGCTACTGATGCTGGTAATACTGTTGCTACTGATGCTGGTGCTCTGTTGCTACTGATGCTGGTAGGTACTGTTGCTACTGATTCTGTAGTGCTGTTGCACTGATGCTGGTAGGTGCTGTTGCATTGATGCTGGTAGGTACTGTTGTTGCTGATGCTGCTGGGTACCGTTTTACTGATGCTGGTAGTGTGTTCTTGATGCTGAAATACGTTACTTGATGCTGGTGGGTACTGTTGTTACTGATGCTGGTAGTGCTGTCGTTGCTGATGCTGGTGGTTACGTTGTTCTGATGCTGGTGGGATTTTGTGGTTGTTACCATTGCTACTGATGCTGGTGGGTACTGTTGCTACTGATGCTGGTGGGTACTGTTGTTGCTGATGCTGGTAGGTGCTGTTGCTACTCATGCTGGTGAGTACCGTTGTTACTGATGCTGGTAGGTGCTGTTGCTACTGATGCTGGTAGGTACTGTTGTTGCTGATGCTGGTGGTTACCGTTGCTACTGATGCTGGTGGGTACTGTTGCTACTGATGCTGGTGGTTACCATTGCTACTGATGCTGGTGGGTACTGTTGCTACTGATGCTGGTGGGTACTGTTGCTACTGATGACAGTCCATAAACTAGTTTAAAGTGAGAATCCTCTCTGTAAAACTACATTTTTGGTCTCAATGTGGCTCATTCTAACCTTCTTAGTGTGTATGGAAGTAATTATAGTCAGTTGGTTGAGCCTTAAAGGCATCCAGAGTACAGTGGTTAACGCACTAGTCTACTTGCCACTGGCTTGCCATTTCTTCGTAATCCAGCCGTTCAGAGAGATGTTTACTATCATATTATAATTTCGCCGGTAGTTATACCAGTGGAGATGGGCAGCGAGTCAGTTGTCTGAGGTCATGTCTTGAAGACCATACATAAATAATATGACGTAATCACTGCTCACCAAATGGCATCACTGACAGCTTTCAGACGTCAAAGGTTAATGGAGTCAGTGTTGACTGTGATGTTCTCGTGCTGTTAGTGCGTTATTATGCAGAGAGACAAGTACAATAACGGTTCTGTTGGCGCCCACAAGTCAAGAACGTTCATCACTTAACCTAGGAGCCCCAGTGGCTAAACTCAGACAGTATATCTTCACAACTACTGTCACCTCATATACCCTCACTGGGTGTGATATGTTACTATGGCTTAGGTAAAACTAAGTTCTTGAAGTGGGAAATTAGTTCAAATGTCTAGTAGACCTCTCAACAGATATGAAAGATTTTATTTACGAATCAATAGCCTTATTGCAGCTTTCTGTGATCACAGTCTGAGGCAACATAAACAGTGTTAGATATCAGCCAGAAAGAATGACTCTCAAGGACAGGAAGAAGAGGTCCATATCTTTGGCCTAAACTTAAAACTTCACGCTCATCTCTGAGACATTCAGTATGGAGGGATGCTCTGGACGAAGGACCTATAGTCTTGGATGCTGTGAAATATCTTGGGATTAGAACTAACCTGCCTTTGCCTAAGGATTTTTTTAATTGCATCTCCAGATGTTTGGAAAGAGATCCACTGCGCTCGTTATCTTTTATATGTCATTTATTGCTGGTGATCTTATTTTGTACTGTGTTCTGCAAGTGTGGGATATTTTAAAAGTTGTTTATTCCATATAACAAACGACGAATTGAATGTCTACATTGGAGAAAGCTTAGGAAATCCTGTATCTAATAGTTGGACTATAATTTTGTTCTCCTAATATTACTGTGTTATTAGCAGAGGTAATCTGAGCTGCAAGTACAAATATTTTCTGTACTTTTATTGACAGAAGTTATTAGATAGGTGTGATCAATAGTGAACTGGTAATAATCGACTGCATCACATACACTGCCATGAAAGCAACTGAATTACAATAATTATTGATCATATTTAATTATTCGTTTGAATTGTGGATGTAGGTACGTGGTAAAATGTTTGGGAAATGTTCTCTGAATCTGACTCTAAACAAATATATGCTTTATTAAACTATAAAGGATATCTAGGTCACGTTCTTTCCTCTATCAGATGTAAAGGATGCTGGATAAACAAGTGTCTCAGTGCCTATAACTACTACTTTATATTAAAGATGGTAGCCAACAATTAATATTTGATTTATATGGAATAATGCTACCAGCATCCGCGTCAGCAAGAAGTACAAACGGTTACTTCCTTTACATAAATAACATGGTATCAATAAACCTGATTAAAATACTCAATATTCATATTGATCTATATGTCCTAATAGACATGGATGATCAGCGACCACCTTGGCAGCCGTCTTGGATGTCTTAAACTCTTAAAGGATGACACACTGACTCCCCCTGGATTATTAGTCCATACAAGTCAGAGCTTCAGTGTCAGCTAAGAACAATTACACATCATAAAAAATCCAGGTTCATCCATCTTTGCACTTGATTATATCTATGAAGTGCTCAACTGTGATGCAGAGGCGGGTGTTGCTATACTGGGTATGTGCAGTTGTTGTCACACATGTCAAGTGTCCAGGAGTCATCCACAGGAGGTAAGGTGATATAAATAGGTAAAAATTTCTTGGATTGATAGAAAGAGAGACTTGGGTTGATTAACTTACATGTGTTAGAAAGGGAAGGAGATAGGTAAATAATCCAAAGGTTTTGGTGGAAGTTGGAAGGAAGATAAATAATCTACAGGTGTTTGTGGAAAGGGCAGAGTGTAAATAAATCTACAAGTTTTAGTGGAAGAAGAGGAAATTAAATAATCTATAGGTTTTGGACGAAGGAAGGAGAGACTAGTAACAATGAGGTCAAATAAATTTGTTGTAGACTACTTATAGAATGTTGATTAAGAATCTGAAACCACAGATGAAACAATATGCCAGAAGCTGTTGCATAATTTTTTTTTTTTTTTTTTTTACGAAATTTGAGTACTGTTGACAAGCTGGTGATAAATGAACAACATTTACATATTTCAACTGTGTAATAAACATTATATTTTAATAAACAACACCTAAAAATATACATATTTCTTGTCGTTTTCAAAATGCTTAAAATGATACAGTATTTTGAATATTGCTGACACATACGTTCATTGTTTTTTAATGAAGTTTGAAAAAAAAAATGTAAATGGAATATCTAACATTCTGGAATCAATATATTCGACTTGATACACAACACATTTACCTCAGTAGCAGACGAAGCGTTTTATGTTGTACAGTGTCACCAGCAGGTGTTAGTTTAACCGGCAGGTGTTAGTTTAACCGGCAGGTGTTAGTGGAAGGAGGAGGAGAGAGATAACCGATGGTTGTTAGAGGAAAGAAGGAAGGAGGGAAGGATACTCTACAGGTGTTAGTGGAAGGAAGGGGGGAAGAGTAATAATTTGCAGGTGTTATGTGAAGAAAGGAACCTACAGGTTTTAGCGAATGAAGGGACAAGAGAGAGTAAAAATCTACAGTTGTTTTAACAAGGAAGGGAAGAGTGAAAATCTTAGGTGTTAGTGGAAGGATGGAGAATGGGAATGTACAGGTATTAGTGGAAAGAGGGAGGGAGAGTGCTTAATCTACAGGTGTCAGAGGAAGGAGGGATGTTGTGAGGCATATATAGCAATGTGCGGTGTTACTTGTGAGAACGTGAGTGATGGTCTGGGAAGTGAGCAGTGAGAAGATGATGATAAAAGTGAGGTGAAGAGAAGATGATAAAAGTGAGGTGAAGAGAAGATGATAAAAGTGAGGAGGAGAGAAAATGATAAAAGTGATGAGAGCAGAGGATGATAAAAGTGATGAGAGCAGAGGATGATAAAAGTACGGAGAGCAGAGAATGATACAAGAGATGTGAAAGACACATCTTCATCATACCTGAACTGGTCCTCAGTAATGCTGTGATATTATTTTGTTAAGCTTCAACACGGTATCCCTAATATATATATATATATATATATATATATATATATATATATATATATATATATATATATATATATATATATATATATATATATATATATATATATATATATATATATATATATATAATATTTTTTTAGCTGGTAAAGTTAAGAGCTTTAAACTAAGGCTAGTGTTATGCGAAGCCCCTGAAATATAACTGGAACTCTTTTAGAAGTTTAAAAACTTGTAGGTTTTGGAGATATCCTGAAAATCAGGTGAAAATATTATTGGGTTTGGGACCTGTAAGGATGAACTTCTCTTCATATATACCGATAACGGGTGAACTTTCTTAGATAAGAAACATTATTTGATAAGTTTCTTCGCCTCGGAATGTATGCAAATATATTTCCACCAAATTCAGTGACTTAAAAAGTTATCTGCGAGGAAGAATATATATATATATATATGTATATATATATATATATTTATATATATATATATATATATATATATATATATATATATATATATATATATATATATATATATATATGTGTGTGTGTGTGTGTGTGTGTGTGTGTGTGTGTTAGTTACCATTTTGTCTTAGGCACATGTCAATTAGACACTAGGCCTGTTGTATATATGTGTGTGTGTATGTGTATGTAAGGAAACACTTCGAAATGTTTCTGCCCCACCGGGAATTGAACCCGGCCCCTCCGTGCGTGAAGCAAGAGCTTTACCCACTAGGCCACCGGGGTGTGTGTGTGTGTGTGTGTACTCACCTAGTTGTTGCAGGGGTCGACTCACAGCTCCTGGCCCCGCCTCTTCACTGGCCGCTACTCGGTCACTCTTCCCGCTCCATGAGCTTTATCATACCTCTTCTTGAAGCTATGTATGGATCCTGTGTACTCACCTAATTGAACTCACCTAATTGTGGTTGCAGGGGTCGAGACTCAGCTCCTGGCCCCGCCTCTTCGCTGTCCGCTACTGGGTCTCTGCTCTCCCTGCTCCATGAGCTTTATCATACCTTGTCTTAAAACTATGTATGGTTCCTGCCTCCACTATATCTTTCTCTAGACTATTCCACTTCCTGACTACTCTGTGGCTGAAGAAATGCTTCCTAACATCCCTTTGACTCATCTGAGTCTTCAGCTTCCAGTTGTGTCCCCTTGTTTCTGTGTTCCCTCTCTGGAACATCCTGTCACTGTCTACCTTGTCGATTCCCCGCAGTATTTTGTATGTCGTTATCATGTCTCCTCTGACCCTTCTTTCCTCTAGTGTTGTTAGTCCTATTTCCCTCAACCTTTCTTCATAGGACAGACCCTGAGTTGTGGAACTAACCTTGTCGCAAACCTTTGCACTTTCTCTAGTTTCTTTACGTGCTTGACCAGGTGTGGGTTCCAGACTTGTGCTGCATATTCTAGTTTGGGCCTGACGTACACGGTTTACAGTGTCTTGAACAATTCCTTGTTAAGGTAACGGAACGCTAATCTTAGGTTTGCCAGTCGCCCATATGCTGCCGCAGTTATCTGGTTGATGTGTGCCTCCGGAGACGTGCTTGGCGTTATACTCACCCCAAGGTCTTTCTCCTTTGCCGAGGTTTGTAGCCTTTGTCCGCCTAGCCTGTACTCTGTCAGCGGTCTTCTTTGCCCTTCTCCGATCTTCATGACTTATCATTTGGCGGGATTGAATTCGAGAAGCCAGTTGCTAGACCAGATGTCAAGCTTGTCCAGGTCTGTTTGCAGTCCTGCTTGGTCCTCTTCCGATGTGATTCTCCTCATTAATTTCACATCATCTGCGAACAGAGACACTTCTGAGTCTATCCCTTCCGTCATGTCATTTACATATACCAAGAATAACACTGGTCCTAGGACTGACCCCTGCGGTACACCGCTCGTCACAGGCGCCCACTGTGATACCTCATCACGCACCATGACCCGTTGTTGCCTCCCTGTGAGGTATTCCCTGATCCATTCCAGTGCCCTTCCTGTTATACATGCTTGTTCTTGTGTGTGTGTGTGTGTGTGTGTGTGTGTGTGTGTGTATTTGTGTATTTAACGCAGCTATCTCCCACTATGGAAGGATAACATAAAAAAAACAGAGGAAACAGTTCACTATTATTCACTCAATCACTCTCTTGTCAGAAGTGTGTCGATATCATAGCTCAGATAACCTCCTGAACTGCAGCACTTTCACCTCTTCTTTAGAGTGCAGGCACTGTATTTCCACCTCAGGATCTCAAGTTCACGCTAACTGGTTTCTTTAAATCTCTTCATAAATGTCACGTTGCTCTCACTCTAACAGCAACTCAGGTCATAAAATCTACTTGTCTCCACTCACTTCAATCCAACGCGCTATCACAAGCCTAGCACTCCCAGCACTCGTAACCTCCTTAACCCTCTCTTCCCTTCCCCCCGCCCTCACCCTGCACCAACTATTCCTTTTTTTAACCTAGGATTTATATATTCTCTTATTGATCTTATTTTTCTCCACATTCTCAAGCACTTAAACCACCTCAAGAACCTCTCTTTAACCCTCTGAATTATACTTTTGGTAACTCATATCATCTAATCTCCTCGTTCCTTATTCTCTGCACAATATTCACACCTCACATTGCTCTCAAATATGACATCACCACTGCCTACAATTTCCTCCACACTTCAACTTTTAAAGCCCATGCTTCACACTTACATAACAATGATGGTACTACTATACTGTAGTACTTTGTGCAATTCGCCTTCGTTGATAATGTTCTTTGTCTTCACAGATAGCTTAACACACCACCCAATTTTTTTGTTTCTCGTCTATTTTATGGTTCATTAACCCATATGCCTACAAGTTCACTCCTAAGTATCTGAATATATTTACTTCTCCATACTCCCTCGATCTCATCTAATTTTCAATCTTTCAGTGTCTAGATTTTCTGTTGTTATTCTCATCGCCTCACTTTTCTCCTTCAACCTTCGCACCTTCTCGTCAGAGTCTCCCAAAAGACCCGTGTCAGTGTCAAAGAGAATCTGTGTCAACTGCCGCTTTGTATAGAATTCGTTGGCTGTTACTTCCCAACTCTCTAGTTTTCACTTGTTTTTTTACAACTCCCAATCTATAAATATGTTAAGCACGGCGACATCACACACATCCCTGTGTAAGAACTACTTTTGCTGTAAAATAATCCTCTTCTCTTCTGTATCTTCTAACTTGTTTCATTCAATCAGCATAAAAACTCTTTACTGCTCTCAGTAGCCTGCCACCTATTTAGTACATTTACAACATTTGATACATTTCTCCACTCTCATCCCTACAATAAATCTTTTCTAAATTCATAAATGCAACAAAATGTTTCTTACCTTTAAATATTTCTCACTTTGTATACGTGAATGTACACACTTGTTCTACCCATCCTTGCCCTTCGTAAATTCCCCTTGTTCCTCCGCAATTCTACTTTCTTACCCTTAACTCTTCCAGTAATAATTCTTCCATACACTTGACCCGGTATACTCAACGGTCTTATTTTCCTTTATTTTTTACACTCTCTTTTGTTCCGTTTTTCCTCGTACGTATGAAATATGCATGTTTTCTGCCATTTCCTACCCCCGTTTATCACGCCTTTGCTGAACAAATAAGCCAACCACTCCAAAACTATATCCCCACCACGCTTTTAACATCTCTTTCTTAATGTCATCTATCCCAGCTGATTTCCCCTCCTCCCTTCATTTTACCCACTGCCTCACACACTCTCCCCACACTAACATCTGGCTCTTATCACTCCTAAAAGATGATATACGTCTTTGCCCTTTGCATAAAATGACTGCATCTTTTTTATCAACGTTTAACGACTTCTCAGAATATTCCCTTAATCTTCCCAGTATCTTCAACTCCCTATCTAACATTTCTCCTCTTTTGTTACTATCTATTAATTCTCAGCTTATTAATCTCGCACCAAAACTTTTTCTTATTTTCAGCAAAACTTCGTTATATATCCTCATCCACTCTCCCACTGGCTGGCTTGCACTCCCTCATCATTTTAATTAACCTGTCTTGTTCTCTTCATATACTCCGCCCTCCGTATGTCACTTCTACCTTGCAAAAAGTCCTCGTATGTTAACATTTTTCTACCTTCTTCATCTTTATCATTCCACCAATCACTCCTTTTCTCACCAGCATCCACCCTCCTATATCCATAAACTTTTACTGTAGGTTCTAGCGCTGAATTCTTAAATTTACCCCATACCTCTTCTTCCTCCATATTACCTGTATTCTTTCTAGCCCACCTTTCTCCCTACAGTTGCCCATATATTACTGTCCCTTTTAATTTATTCAGTTTTATTTCACTCTCCTCCCCATTGATGATATTCTCCTTATTCTTCTCTTATTCTCATTGTAACTACAACTAAATGACACAATGTAACACAATTTTTGTTCCTGGCAAAAAAGTGTTTTTTTCCAACTCTTTTTATTGCAAAACAATAGAAAATTCCCATTATTCCTTTTAAACTTTGTTTTTGTGGCTTACAGGATGACTTTTTGACAAAAAATGGCTAAATTTCAATATTTTTTGCTCGTTTTGGATGTAAAACAAAAACATATAATAAAATAAATAAAAATCTACGTAAATAAAATAAAATTTACTCAATTTTTAATTTAAACTATCTGAAATATATGTACAAAGTCAAAAATGAGTAGTTTTTTCTAGATTTGCGAGCACGCAACAAATCACTTTCCCGTTTAAGCCCCAAATGAAGTCTCCCATCACGTTTTCATTATAAGATCCCTGATATCTGTGTTCAAAGTCCATTATATCTTGGTGGAAGCGCTGCCCTTGCTCCTCTGAGTATGCTCCAATATTCTCCTCGAAATTGTCAAGATGAGCATCAAGGATATGGACCTTAAGGGACATCCTACAGCCCATCTGACCATAGCTTTTTACCAAGGTTTCAACAGGTTCCACATAATTGTCAGCCTTGTTGTTGCCCAGAAAGGCCTGTGCTACAGCAACAAAACTCTCCCAGGCTTCCTTTTCCTTCTCTGTGAGCTTCTTTGGAAATTCTGAGCACTCCATGATTTTCCTGACTTTTGGTCCAGTGAAGATGCCAGCCTTTCCCTTTGCCTCTGATAGATTGGAAAAGAAGTCTTAAAGATACTTGAAGGCTACAGACTCTTTGTCAAGAGCTGTAACAAACTGTTTCATTAGCCCTAGTTTGATGTGTAATGGAGGGAACAGAACCTTTTGAGGATCCACCATTGGTTTGTGTTTGATATTGTTTTCCTACTGAGAACTCAGTCCATTGAGGCCAGTGCTTTCTCTGGTAATGTGCTGTTCTGTCTCTACTATCCCAATGACAGAAATATCAGGAAAACGTGGTAAAACCTCCTTGGAATCCCATAAAAAATGCCACCATTTTGAAGTCTCCAATAACCTCCCAGCCATACTTATCATAGTTCAAAGCTTCCAGTAGAAGTTTGACACTGTTGTAATCCTCCTTAAGATGCACTGAATGAGCCAAGGGAAGAGATGGATACTTGTTCCCATTGTGCCGAAGTACAGCGTTTATTCTTCTGGAGGAGTTGTCAATGAACAGTCTCCACTCATCTGGTTTGCATGCAATTCCAATTGCATCAAACAGGCCTGATACATCATTACAGTAGCACAACCTGTCTTCATTAATGAAGAAGCTTGAGAAATGTTGGTGACGTTTTCTTTGGCTTGTCACTTGCACACTTTTATCCACCATGTCCCACTCCTTGAGTCTTGAAATCAAAAGGTCAGCAATTGACTTTGTCAAACCAAGGTCTCTGATAAGGTCAATGAGGTTTGTTTGGTTTGGGTAGTAAGAAGTCCTCCCAACAGCTGCATCTGTGAGATCATAGTCTTGTTCACTGTGCTCTTCATTTTCTGATTTGTTGACTTCTTTCTGGAGGTGTAGGTACAGGAAGATCAGCACTGTGTGGTACTGGTGCAATGGAAGAGGGAAGGTCTGGATAAGAAACAACAGGTGCATTTTTCCCAGTTCGGTGTTTGGAAGGATCCACCAGGCAGAAGTAGCAGTGGGTTGAGTGATCAGTGGATCCACCAGGCAGAAGTAGCAGTGGGTTGAGTGATCAGTGGATCCACCAGGCAGAAGTAGCAGTTGGTTGAGTGATCAGTGGATCCACCAGGCAGAAGTAGCAGTTGGTTGAGTGATCAGTGGATCCACCAGGCAGAAGTAGCAGTTGGTTGAGTGATCAGTGGATCCACCAGGCAGAAGTAGCAGTGGGTTGAGTGATCAGTGGATCCACCAGGCAGAAGTAGCAGTTGGTTGAGTGATCAGTGGATCCACCAGGCAGAAGTAGCAGTTGGTTGAGTGATCAGTGGATCCACCAGGCAGAAGTAGCAGTTGGTTGAGGGATCAGTGGATCCACCAGGCAGAAGTAGCAGTTGGTTGAGTGATCAGTGGATCCACCAGGCAGAAGTAGCAGTTGGTTGAGTGATCAGTGGATCCACCAGGCAGAAGTAGCAGTTGGTTGAGTGATCAGTGGATCCACCAGGCAGAAGTAGCAGTTGGTTGAGTGATCAGTGGGTTGACGCTATATTCTAGGAACAGCAAACTTCATGGCTCTTTTTTCTCCTCTATATCATCCTGTAAAAGAACAAAAGAATTAGTTTATGTTACATACATTTCATTTAAAAAATGTTCCTATTCAAGATTTTACCCTTAATGTAACTAATGACTTTCTTACCTTCCAATGTTTTCTTACAATGCTCACAAGCAACTTGAGGTGCCCAGGTCTTGTCTGGGTCCCCAACTGGCATGCCAAAGTGTGCTTTGCAAGCTTCACACATTTTTTTAGATGCTGTTACAGAGATCTTCTTTGCTCTTGTCTTAATGAATTGACCACATATGTAGCAGAATGCATCTGGAGAATGATTGCAACCTCTTGATGCCATTTCATTTCTTCTGATGTGTCGTCTCAGGCAGCCAGAGCTGAACTGAATACTGGTTTATGAGTCCCGGTTTTTAATATTTGCCAAGCAAAACCCTAAAAAAATAATAGTTTTACATCAGTCTTTCTTGAAAGTGTTCCAGAAGCGTCCTGACCACAAAAGAAAAGTTTTGGAATCAAAATTGCATTTTTAAATATTGTTTAGTTATAAAGAATTGGGAAATTATTCTTATTTCCCCAGGAACACCACAAAAGTGAAATTTTGTTACATAGTGTAATTATCCGATACATGTCACATGTTTAAAAACATACACAAACATAGATAGATTTTCAGGTTTCTAACATATAAAAACACGGACTAGTAGTAAACAGAGCAAAATCTAGAATCAGCGAGGTAAAAAGCTCAGTTCCCGAAGGCGCTGTCCTAGCACCTCTGCTGTTTCTTATCCTCATAGCATAGATAAAACCACCCACCACAGTTTTTATCATCATTTACAGATGACAATAAAATAAGCATGAAAGTCACTTCGGTGGAAGACACCGAAAAATTGTAGGATGATATCAGCAGGATTTTCCAGTGGGCAGTGGAGAACAACATGACGTTCAATGGTGATAAATTCCAAATAATTGGGTAAGGAAAGAATAAAGAACCCAAAAGAAACACAGTGTACAAAACTGAAGAAGATCTTCAAAAAGAAGGAAAGGAACACGTGAAAGAGATTTAGAAATAATTATGTCAGCTGACTTTTTTTCAAAAACCAAGGTCACGACAGCTAGGAAGATGACGGGGTGGATAATGAGAACTTTCAAAACAAGGAAAATAATGCCAGTAGAGACACTTTTCTAATCGCTTGTGCTATCTTATTTGGGATATTGTTCAGTGCTGGCGGCCTCGTTCAAGGCTGGAGAAATATCAGAGCTAGAACAAACACAGAGATCGTTTACGACCCACATGGAATGCGTTAAAGTCTTCAATATGTATTCACTGGAGTAGAGGAGAGGAAGGTATATCATAATATATACCTGGAAAGTACTTGAGGGCCTCGTCTTAAGTCTACATGCTACCATAACAACATACTGGTGTGAGACATATAGAAAAAAGTGCAAAATAAACCCAGTGAAAAGCAGAGGTTCAGGATGCACGTCCGTGGCCCCAGACTATTCAACATCTTACCAGAAGATACCAGAAACACTGCTGGGACAAATGTAGAAGTCTTCAAGAGGAATCTGGATGAGTATCTTCTCCAGGTGCCACATCGACCAGGCTGTGATAGATATGTAGGCCAACGGACCAGCAGCAGCAACAGTCTGGTTGACCAGGCAAGCACCAGACGAGCCTGGCCCATAGCAGGGCTCTGTGGTTAGTAATGCTCTCGGAACTCATCAAGGAAATAATGTAATATTGTGAAGTGTAATAGTGAATGGTTAGTAAAGTTTCTTTGTTTCTAGTTTTTATTCTTTATTAATTTTCTCTTTTCTTCTACTAATATTAATTTTATATATAGTAATGTTTACATTAGCTTGCTACTAGCCAATGATTCGAACCCATGCTGCTTTGGCCCGTCTCATTGTGAGCGAAAACACATGACGCTCTAACCCACAGGATAACGCAATCCTACAAGAATGACGCACCCAGCAGAGTTACGTGTTTTACCGTGATCCGAGGACATACGGTGGTGTGGGTGCCTCTGAGCTAATTTCATTCTACTCCCTGTTTGGTGTACTAGCCTCCACGAGCAGTATTTTATATTATTTGTAGTATTTTATATTATTGTAGGATTGCATGGTCCTGTGGGTTAGAGCATCATGTGTTTTCGTTCACCATGAGGCGGGCCAAAACAACATGGGTTCGAGTCCTTGGCTAGTCGCAGTGTTGTTATTGATCAATACCACTCGTTCGTGTTTATAATATATATATATATATATATATATATATATATATATATATATATATATATATATATATATATATATATATATATATATATATATTTTTTAAACCACAAGTTTCTTTTATTACCACCCCGCGTCAGTAAAACTATTAAAACTGAGCCACAGATCAGAGACAGATGATACAAGGGACGAAAAAAGTAATAAAAGTAATTACCTTTTTTCTTTGCTTCGAGTTTTTTTTTTTATCAGTTGGGAATTGCTGATGTATTTTTCCTAGGCTCAGTATTCCCTTGAGGAAATTCGTCCACATTTTTTCCCCAGACATATGATCTGTGCTGGGACTCTGGCAGCATTGTCCCCCACACATTTAACATGCCTTCTCGATCTGAAGACACTTGAAGTGAAGCAATTAAAAGTGCTAAAGTGAGAAAGAGATCCGAGTAGGTAGGGAGAGAGAGAGAGAAAGATACATATATAGACAGATAAATAGAGAGACAGAGAGAGATAAATGGAACTGCCGTCACAACTGGAGAGAGAGAAAGACAGAGAGAGAGGGAGACGGACGACACAATAAAATGCCCAGGGGACATAACTCAGCCTCTGCAGCCAGAGTTGGGTCATAGCGACTTGATGAACGGCTTTAGTTGAGTGGAGTTGATGTACGGTGGTCCTAGTTGATGTGCGGGGGTCGTTGGTGATGTACAGTGGTCGTAACTGATGTAGAGTAGTCGTAGTTGAAGCTCAACTATTGTAAATGTAATACGGTGGTCGTAGTTCGTATGTGGTAGTCATGGTTGATGTACGCTGGTCAAAACTCATGTAAAATGGTCGTAATTGACATAATAGTAGTAGTTCACACACGGTGGTTTCTCGTTGATGTGACGCTGACGTAATTGTTCTCTGGAATCATCATTAAAATTTGAAAAGAGACGAAAATTTAGACAAAAAATAATTTCCAGGAATATTTATCTATCTAGAAGAAGCTTGGAATGGTTGGCTACCTAGGGGAAGCCCTGGGATATTTATCTACCTACCAACAGGAACCCCTGGGATGTTTATCTAGAGGAAGCCCTGGGATGTCTATCTACCTAGAGGAAGCCCTGGGATGTCTATCTACCTAGAAGAAGCCCTGGGATGTTTATCTACCTAGAGGAAGCCCTGGGATATTTATCTACCTACCAATAGGAACCCCTGAGATGTTTATCTAGAGGAAGCCCTGGGATGTCTATCTACCTAGAGGAAGCCCTGGGATGTTTATCTACCTAGAGAAAGCCCTGGGATGTTTATCTACCTATAGGAAGCTCTCGGATGTTTATCTACCTAAAGGAAGCCCTGGGATGTTTATCTACCTAGAGGAAGCCCTGGGATGTTTATCTACCTATAGGAAGCTCTCGGATGTTTATCTACCTAAAGGAAGCCCTGGGATGTTTATCTACCTAAAGGAAGCAATGGGGTTTTTATCTACCTAAAGGAAGCCCTGGGATGTTTTTCTACCTAAATGAAGCCCTGGGATTTTATCTAGAGGAAGCCCTGGGATGTTTATCTACCTAGAGGAAGGCCTGGGATTTTTATCTTCCTATAGGAAGCCCTGGGTTGTCTATCTACTTAGAGGAAGCCCTGTGATGTTTATCTACCTATAGGAAGCTCTCGGATGTTTATCTACCTAAAGGAAGCCCTGGGATTTTTATCTACCTATAGGAAGTCCTGGGATGTTTATCTACCTAAAGGAAGCCCTGGGATTTTTATCTACCTAAAGGAAGCCCTGGGATGTTTTTCTACCTAAATGAAGCCCTGGGATTATTATCTACCTATAGGAAGCCCTGGGATGTTTTTCTACCTAAAGGAAGCCCTGGGATTTTTATCTACCTATAGGAAGCCCTGGGATGTTTTTCTACCTAAAGGAAGCCCTGGGATTTTTATCTACCTATAGGAAGCCCTGGGATGTTTATCTACCTAAAGGAAGCCCTGGGATTTTTATCTACCTAAAGGAAGCCCTGGGATTTTTATCTACCTAAAGGAAGCCCTGGGATGTTTTTCTACCTAAATGAAGCCCTGGGATTTTTATCTACCTAGAATATGCCCTTGGATGCTTATCTACTTAGAGTAAACACTGTGACATTTATCTACCTAGAGGAAACCCTGGGATGTTTATCTACTTAGAGGATACCCTGGGATGTTTATCTACTTAGAGGCAACCCTGCGATGTTTATTTACTTAGAGGAAGCACTGTCATATTTATCTTCCTAGCGGAAACAATGAGATATTATACTTAGAGGATGCCTTGTGTTGTTTTCCTAGAGGAAGCCCCTGGGATTTTATCTGCCTAGTGGATACCCTGGGATGCAGACACATAAGTAGACAGGTCACATAACACTGCTGAAATTGGTGCAGAAGCTAATGAAACAGTCAAATCAAAGAGGTGTAAGTCACAACCAACTAAGGATATAAACATTCTGATTCTATGCTAGGAGCGTTTGAAACTGGCTTTCCTGGGTAAATAATTGGAAGGTTTGTACCATCATTTAAAAAGATGCCGCAATTTCATGTATGTTCTTCCTAGACTTCCAGATATTTTTTCCCCCAAAAATCTGTTATACTTCAGTAAGAAACAGCGATGGAAACGTAAGGCAAACGATGCAAGTTAAGCCACGTGAACGTCTAACTGAACATGGCAACCACAACTCTGCTGACCACATAGATTCGTCTAGTGTAACCAGAAAACAAAAGAATGGGTAGAAATGATAAGAATATGTCGCTCCCTCTAAACCGATAGTGTGAAAAGTTGTTCCCTCACTTGCTGGGCACTTCCCTCCTGGGCACTTCCCTCCTGGGCACTTCCCTCCTGGGCACTGTTTGATTTCTTTGCGTGCCAAACTTACCTTCTCCCTGCGATCATATACAGAACTGGGTACGTATTGAGTCTAAGAGCTCCGGCAAGTTTAGCAAAAAAAATATTTTTGACTGTCTGATATTGGTTAGTTTGCGCAGTCTAGTAATATTTTTTACAGATTGTTAAAAAAAAAAATTTGGTATACACTATTTTGCCTCGAGAATAAATATTTAAAAATATTTTTTTATAATATTGGAGGTGACGTAGCCAAATACATCTTAATCCAACCTTACCAAACCGAACCTAACTCAACGAAACTAAATCTAACCAAACCCAAAGTAACACAACAAACCTAAGAGAATGAAACCTAACCTCATAGTTAACTAATATTGGTCGTCACAGTTACTGCCTAGTTCATGTATGTTCGCCTTGACCTTAACCCCATAAGTTGCAATATGTGGCGTGAAGGTCAACTCAATGACACTCACAACACACGGCTTTTTTGTTGCTGTTATTGAAGATGTTTACCTGGTGAGTCACGTGACTCAGTACTAAACGCTAATTGGCTGACTGTCCCTTCAACCGCATATTTTTCCAAATACACTCAACTTTCCATTAAATAAATTGTTTCTAATATCTTCCAAAAAAGTAATTTGCACAAGAAATAACTATGTTTTCCGGGATAGGGATAGATTGCATGTGTTATGGAAGTGAAAATAAAGGGATAGTTCAGTCGAGTCAATTAACACAATATTACCTCACAACTGTTGTGTCACACTTCGTAAATTCATTAGAGTAATTTACCTCCCTCTTGCACATCAGTGCCTGGCGATATATCACGCTTCGTACGAAGCTTACAACACAACGGTACACACCGCTAACAGCGTGTGGGCTATTCAACGCAACGACTGACAAAGGCTCGATCCTCCGTCCTGCAATTTCATTTGCGGAAGTCATGTCATATTATTTAAGAACATAAGAAAGGAGGAACACTGCAATAGGCCTGTTGGCCCATACATAAAATGTCAGTCGCTGAACCCTCGTAGGTTACTCATCGGATGGGTAAGATTTGTGCTTTATAATTATTGACGGTGTGGACAGCGTTGCCTCCGTCACCTCTTACTCCATCACTTCCTAATATTGTTGTGCGAGGCTTCAAGTTCTCTTACAGGCACGCCAGTGTCTGGAGTCAGGATACTGTTACAGGTTCACGAGGATCTGGAGTCAGGATGATCTTACACGTACACGAGGATCTGGAGTCAGGATGATCTTACACGTACACGAGGATCTGGAATCAGGATGATCTTACAAGTACATGAGGATCTGGAGTCAGGATGATCTTACACGTACACGAGGATCTGGAGTCAGGATGATCTTAGAAGTACATGAGGATCTGGAGTCAGGATGATCTTCCACGTACACGAGGATCTGGAGTCAGGATGATCTTACACGTACACGAGGATCTGGAGTCAGGATGATCTTACAAGTACATGAGGATCTGGAGTCAGGATGATCTTACACGTACACGAGGATCTGGAGTCAGGATGATCTTAGAAGTACATGAGGATCTGGAGTCAGGATGATCTTACACGTACACGAGGATCTGGAGTCAGGATGATCTTACATGTACACGAGGATCTGGAGTCAGGATGATCTTAGAAGTACATGAGGATCTGGAGTCAGGATGATCTTACACGTACACGAGGATCTGGAGTCAGGATGATCTTACATGTACACGAGGATCTGGAGTCAGGATGATCTTACACGTACACGAGGATCTGGAGTCAGGATGATCTTACACGTACACGAGGATCTGGAGTCAGGATGATCTTACACGTACACGAGGATCTGGAGTCAGGATGATCTTACACGTACACGAGGATCTGGAGTCAGGATGATCTTACACGCACACGAGGATCTGGAGTCAGGATGATCTTACACGTACACGATGATCTGGAGTCAGGATGATCTTACACGTACACGATGATCTGGAGTCAGGATGATCTTACACGTACACGATGATCTGGAGTCAGGATGATCTTACACGTACACGAGGATCTGGAGTCAGGATGATCTTACACGTACACGAGGATCTGGAGTCAGGATGATCTTACACGTACACGAGGATCTGGAGTCAGGATGATCTTACACGTACACGAGGATCTGGAGTCAGGATGATCTTACACGCACACGAGGATCTGGAGTCAGGATGATCTTACACGTACACGATGATCTGGAGTCAGGATGATCTTACACGTACACGATGATCTGGAGTCAGGATGATCTTACACGTACACGATGATCTGGAATCAGGATGATTTTAAGTGTAGTAAGATCAATTTTTGATAAAGAGTTATGGTTAAGGCTCTCTTGATCTCTCTCTAATCTGTCTTTCTCTCTCCCCTCTTTCTTTCTCTCTCTCTCTCTACCCTTTCTCTCTCCCTCTTTATCCCTTTCTCTCTCTCCCTCTGCCATTTTCTATCTCTCCCTCTCCCCTCTCCTTCTCTCCCCCTTCCCCTCACGTGTTATCTAACAATTGTCGTGCAGTTATGCAAATTGGCAGTGTACCTCTATTGTTATGTTGTTGTGGTACACGACCTGTGCAGCTTTATTGTTGTGTAATATGCAGATACGCAGACGCAGCACATGACTGCGTGCATCCTCCCCTCACACCCACCACACACTCACACACACACACACACACACTCACTCACTCACACACACGCACACACACAGCTTTAAGAAGAGGTACGATAAGACTTTCGAAGCCGAGAGTTACACCAGAAACGGCCAGCGAATAGGCGTGGCCAGGAGCTGAGACTCAACCCTTTTAACAACATATAGTAGAGTACACATAGGTGAGTACGTACAAAATGGGGTCACTTGAATTTGACCTCAGTGAATACACGGTTATGAAGACTTATGAAGAGGCAAGAAGACCGGAAACGAAGTACAGACTCGGAGGATAGAGACTGTTGACTTCGTAATGAAACATTTAGGGGTGAACACTCAGCCAAACATATCGCCAAAGGTGAATACCCTCTACAGCTAACGCTCGTCAGGTTAGTCTAAGAGTAACCTTCCAAGAACTCAACAAAGAAACATTCAAGACACACTATACAACATATGTCAGGACCGTCTTGGAGTACGCAGCGCCAGTATCCGCTTAGTGGATAACTGAAGCTTTCTGTACACTGGTCCTTTCGTTTATTTCATTTTCGTTATCATTGAATGAACCACCTTTTGCGTGATGGACAAATTCTACACTTGGTTCCTGCATTAAATTATTTAAGGTGTCTTGCAATTTCCTGGACTGCTTTTAATTTATGTTCTGCCTCATCCATCTGCTACAACTGTTCAAGTTTCAACCTTATATTAATAATCTCAAGAGTTTGACTTTCTTTTCATCGCTGTTTCTTATTTTCTTAAAGCTGCTTAGTTATCTTTTTTCTTCTGTGTATTTTTCTACCTTCCCGTTCGCTCCGTGACCTTCATGCAAGATTTCTCTCTGCAACATAATATACACACTGAGTGACTCTCGATTCAACTTTTTTTTCCTGCACTGTTTTGAGTATCAGACACTTAAAACTGTTTACCAGTGAATGTTTATTTTGTTCCAGTCAGACTCTCTGTTTGTTGAAATTGAATTTACCGAAAAAATCCGTTCTCGTTTACTATTCATGGAGTTATCTACACACACACACACACACACACACACACACACACACACACACACACACACACACAAAGAGAGAGAGGGGTGGGTAGATTGCATATTCCTGGACTGTAAGAAGGCGTTTGACACAGTTCCACACAAGAGATTAGTGCAGAAGCTGGAGGACCAGGCAGGGATAACAGGGAAGGCACTACAATGGATCAGGGAATACCTGTCAGGAAGATAGCAGCGAGTCATGGTACGTGGCGAGGTGTCAGAGTGGGCGCTGGTGACGAGTGGGGTTCCACAGGGGTCAGTCCTAGGACCGGTGCTGTTTCTGGTATTTGTGAACGACATGACGGAAGGAATAGACTCCGAAGTGTCCCTGTTTGCAGATGATGTGAAGTTGATGAGAAGAATTCAATCGGAGGAGGACCAGGCAGAACTACAAAGGGATCTGGACAGGCTGCAAGCCTGGTCCAGCAATTGGCTCCTGGAGTTCAACCCCACCAAGTGCAAAGTCATGAAGATTGGGGAAGGGCAAAGAAAACCGCAGACGGAGTACAGTCTAGGGGGCCAGAGACTGCAAACCTCAATCAAGGAAAAAGATCTTGGGGTGAGTATAACACCAGGCACGTCTCCTGAGGCGCACATCAACCAAATAACTGCTGCAGCATATGGGCGCCTAGCTAACCTAAGAACAGCATTCCGACATTTTAATAAAGAATCGTTCAGGACTCTGTACACTGTGTACGTTAGGCCCATACTGGAGTATGCAGCACCAGTTTGGAACCCACATCTAGCCAAGCACGTAAAGAAGCTAGAGAAAGTGCAAAGGTTTGCAACAAGACTAGTCCCGGAGCTAAGAGGTATGTCCTACGAGGAGAGGTTAAGGGAAATCGACCTGACGACACTGGAGGACAGGAGAGATAGGGGGGACATGATAACGACATATAAGATACTGAGAGGAATAGACAAGGTGGACAGAGACAGAATGTTCCAGAGATGGGACACAGCAACAAGGGGACACAGTTGGAAGTTGAAGACTCAAATGAATCACAGAGATGTTAGGAAGTATTTCTTCAGTCATAGAGTGGTCGGGAAGGGGAATAGCTTGGGAAGCGATGTAGTGGAGGCAGGTTCCATACGTAGCTTTAAGGAGAGGTATGATAAAGCTCATGGAGTAAGGAGCGTGACCCAGTAGCGGCCAGTGAAGAGGCGGGGCCAGGAGCTATGAATCGACCCCTGCAACCACAACTAGGTGAGTACACACACACACACCCAGCTAGCTAGACATCGGACATCACGTTATTGGATATTTGAAGCTCATCACATTGTGACCTTATACGTACGACTCAGCGATGAGACCTAGAGAGAGAGAGAGAGAGAGAGAGAGAGAGAGAGAGAGAGACAGACAGACAGACAGACAGAGATTGCCAAGGCCTCAGACACTCTATTATGTATATATATATATATATATATATATATATATATATAGAGGCAAAGAAGGGAATGTACGAAAGTATAGTGGTACCAACACTCTTATATGGGTGTGAAGCATGGGTTGCAAATGCTGCAGCGAGGAGGAGGCTGGAGGCAGTGGAGATGTCCTGTGTAAGGGCAATGTGTGGTGTAAATATTATGCAGAAAATTCGGAATGTGGAAATTAGGAGAAGGTGTGGAGTTACTAAAAGTATTTGTCAGAGGGCTGAAGAGGGGTTGTTGAGGTGGTTTGGTCATTTAGAGAGAATGGATCAAAGTAGAATGACTTGGAGAGCGTATAAATCTGTAGGGGAAGGAAGGCGGGGTAGGGGTCGTCCTAGAAAAGGTTGGAGGGAAGGGTTAAAGGAGGTATTGTGGGCGAGGGGCTTGGACTTCCCGCAAGCATGTGTGAGCGTGTTAGATAGGAGTGAATGGAGACGAATGGTTTTTGGGACATGACGATCTGTTGGAGTGTGAGCAGGGTAACATTTTGTGAAGGGATTCAGGGAAACCAGTTAATTGATTTAGTTGGACTTTAGTCCTGGAAATGGGAAGTACAATGCCTGCACTTTAAAGGAGGGGTCTGGGATAGTGACAGCTGGGAGGGACATTTCTCAGCTGTCGTATCTGAGCTCCTCTGCAAAGACAGTGATTATGTATGAGTGTGGTGAAAGTGTTTAATGATGATGAAAGTATTATCTTTTTTGGGATTTTCTTTCTTTTTGGGTCACCCTGCCTCGGTGGGAGACGGCCGACTTGTTGAATATATATATATATATATATATATATATATATATATATATATATATATATATATATATATATATATATATATATATATATTATATATATATATATATATATATATATATATATATATATATATATATATATATATATATATATATATATATTTTTTTTTTTTTTTTTTTTTTTTTTAACACATCGGCCGATTCCCACCAAGGCAGGGTGGCTCGAAAAGAAAAACTTTCATCATCATTCACTCCATCACTGTCTTGCCAGAAGGGTGCTTTACACTACAGTTATAAAACTGCAACATTAACACCCCTCCTTCAGAGTGCCGGCACTGTACTTCCCATCTCCAGAACTCAAGTCCAGCCTGCCGGTTTCCTGAATCCCTTCATAAATGTTACTTTGCTCACACTCCAACAGCACGTCAAGTATTAAAACCATATGCCTCCATTCACTCCTATCAAATACGCTCACACATGCTTGCTGGAAGTCCAAGCCCCTCGCACACAAAACTTCCTTTACCCTCCCTCCAACCTTTCCTAGGCCGACCCCTACCCCGCCTTCCCTCCTCTACAGATTTATACACTCTCGAAGTCACTCTGTCTCGTTCCATTCTCTCTACATGTCCAAACCACCTCAACAACCCCTCCTCAGCTCTCTGGACAATCGTTTTGGTAATCCCGCACCTCCTCCTAATTTCCAAACTCCGAATTCTCTGCATTATATTCACACCACACATTGACCTCAGACATGACATCTCCACTGCCTCCAGCCTTCTCCTCGTTGCAACATTCATCACCCATGCTTCACACCCATATAAGAGCGTTGGTATAACTATACTCTCATACATTCCCTCTTTACTTCCATGGACAAGGTTCTTTGTCTCCACAGACTCCGAAGTGCTCCACTCACCCTTTTCCCTCATCAATTCTATGATTCACCTCATCCTTCATAGACCCATCCGCCGACATGTCCACTCCCAAATATCTGAATACATTCACCTCCTCCATACTCTCTCCCTCCAATCTGATATCCAATCTTTCGTCACCTATTCTTTTTGTTATCCTCATCACCTTACTCTTTCCTATATTCACTTTCAATTTTCTTCTTTTACACACCCTACCAAATTCATCCACCAACCTCTGCAGCTTCTCTTCAGAATCTCCCAAAAGCACAGTGTCATCAGCAAAAAGCAACTGTGACAACTCCCACTTTGTATTTGCTTCTTTATCTTTTAGCCCAACACCTCTTGCCAAGACCCTCGCATTCACTTCTCTTACAACCCCATCTATAAATATATTGAACAACCACGGTGACATCACACATCCTTGTCTAAGGCCCACTTTTACTGGGAAATAGTCCCCTTCCCTCCTATACACTCTAACCTGAGCCTCACTATCCTCATAAAAACTCTTCACTGCTTTCAGTAACCTTCCTCCTATTCCATACACCTGCAACATCTGCCGAATTGCCCCCCTATCTACCCTATCATACGCCTTTTCCAAATCCATAAATGCCACAAAAACATCAATAGATAATAGAGTTTCTAAGGCCTTGGCAATCTCTCTCTCTAGGCCTTTCCTGTTGCAATCAACACATCATCAGGAGCTTGCAAAATTGTAGAAAAGAGGAGGATGTCCAAGCAATTGCGTTCCCAGAGGATCGTCTTCACACTGGAGTGTGTGAGTGAGAGAGGGAGGGAGAGAGGAGGGTACAGGAAGTTCCCCCAGGCACAGCAGTGCCCACAGCCAGAATGATGAATATTATAGCATTAGAAAAAACGCACAAGCATTGATATTGTAATAACCTAAATGAAATTAACGTGGCAATAATAAAAATTCGGACATATTCCTCTATGACATAAAAAACTTTGCATATATAAATACGTACATTGTCAGTGATATAAAAGTCACTGGCAATTACATGTATAAGGAAACCTCCCACGGGACAACGTATCCATTTAAAATGTCGAGAAAACGGTAGCATTTAGAGGGGAGACTTCTAAAAGATATGTAAAGGAAATGGGGCTCATTAAAAGGGGGAGGCATGTACAGTAACAAGGTAGACGGCCAGAGGTATTCAACCCATATAATTCTGAGGCAAACTCTGGTTCAACCATCTCCTGCCGAGTCTTTTGCTTTCATAGGGAGTGATTTTCGTGTGCAGGTTTGGAATCAATCTTTCCAGGACCTTTCAAGTGTATATTATCATGTATCTCTCTCGCCTGCGTTCCAGGGAATACAGATCTTGCAAAAGCATTCGATAAGTGGGATCATTGTGTAACAGCACATATGATTTGTACAGAATGAATAACTGGAAAAGTGGGTAGACATATTTCTAATTTCCTAATAAATATGATGCAAAGAGCATTAATTATAAAAGTAGAATCAGAGACTGCCAGAATGAAAAACTTTGTTTCCCATTGTGCAGTACTAGCATCAGTTCTCTTTCACTTCCTCATATCCCACTGGACACAGGCGGAACTCATTGCACTGCTTCATACTTTGCAGACGGTACTTGAATTTGTACGAGAATAGGAGCCATTAAGAACACGGTGAACTACCCAGCTGATATAAACCAAGTCTTCCAGTATGCCACAGAAAACAGTATAATGTTCAACAATTACATATTTTAGTTCAAATCACAGAACGGGTGGGGTTCGAACCCGTGGCAGGCGAATCCTAAAACTCGCAGGTGAGTGTGTTAATTAACCACTTAGTTATACCAGCCTAACTAGATTCATCCAACTAGGTATGTTTCTACACACCATAGGAATGTTGCATAGGCCCCAATGTGGCCACAAATGCAGGTTTTGACAGATGATTTCCCCACCAGCTGTGAAGTGCCCAAACTTTAGTCCCCGCCATCATCACTCATAAAATCATAATAACAAGATTGTAATCGTGTTATTGCGATTTCGCGAGTCATTAATTTCGATTAATCCAGTGTAGAAAAATTGTGAAAATAAAAACTGGAATGTGGGGGGTATGGGAGTGGTAATGTCAGAAAATTTTACAATAAACAATCATAAGAGTGTTGCTATCAAAAACGTTTAGAAATTGAGAGGCTGGATAAGCAGAACCTATAAAATAAGACATGTCAAGCCAGTACAGATACTCCTTAAATAACTTGTTTTCTATAACGGGGAATATTGCTGCACATTAAGGGCCCTTTAAAGACAGTTGAAATGAACGGAAATGGAGAATGTACAGAGAACATTCGCCATCTACATAATTTCAGAGATCTAAATTATTGGCAACACCTGAAAATCCTTGGAACTGTATTCCTTAGACCACAGGAGAATAATTTGCATCATAATTAACTACAGGAAAAGTTCTGGCGGGACTGCTATCAAATCTACACACGAAATCACTCCCTATAAGAGCTGGAGGCTCGTCAGGTGATGTAAAATGCTTCCAGTTAAAAGCAGGGGTTCAGTGTGTACACTAAGAAATAATAAGTGTAAAGGTATCATGACTTTTTAACACCCTCCATATATATAGGGAATTACTAGTCCCTTAGCTGTCACAAAAGTGGAATTAGATAAGTTCCTCAAATTTGCTCCTAATCAGATGGACTGTAGAGAGTATTTTGGACTGCATGCGGCTAACAACAGTAGCCTGGTTGATCAAGTAATATGCTGGACAGGACCAGAACATGATGTCTAGAAGAAGCTTTATTCACCACACATAACAACAATGAACATAAACAAGACGCATTCATCTTAGCTGAGCCAACTGCCCCACATATTACTGGAAGGTTTATGGCAGTAATAGATTTATTGCGAATAGAATACATTTCCTGGGAAAACTTCTGGGGCTATAGAAAGAGACATTAAGATCATAGATGGTTACCACTGACTGAAATACAAACAGAAATTTTATTTTCGAAATCTTATTGAATTCCTCGTAGCTCAGTGGTAAAGCACTGGACATTGTAACCTCGAACGAGTGGTTACAGTAATATAATATACTGCTTGTTGAGCTAGTACACCAAACAGGGAGTAGAATGAAATTAGCTAAGAGACGTCCACACCACAGTATGTCCTTGGGTAGCGAGTACAACATTCAGTTCTACTGGATGCGCTACTCTTAAGGATTGTGTGGTTCAGTGGTCTAAGGCGTCATGTATTTTCGCTCACCATGGGTTCGGCCCCTGGCTAGTGCAGTGTTTTTATTGATCAATACCACTTGTTCGTGGTTACAATAACACACACACACACACATATATATATATATATATATATATATATATATATATATATATATATATATATATATATATATATATATATATATGTCTAGGCTCCAGGAGGGCTCCAAATGGGAACAACCAACAGCCCCTCCCAGCAGACAGAGCTGACAGCTACCCTGACTTCACCTCTACAGAGGACCTAAAATCTGCAATCAAATTAACATCCACCAGGACGCTGACACACATCACCAAAGCAGCTCACCCTCAAGCTGCTAGCAAATTCGCTGACCTCTTGAAGAAAGTCAACGATGTTCCTGCAAACAACGGATTCTGGCACAACCTACTGCTATTTGGCAATGCCTGTTTGGCTGTTCCACCAAGGAGGGAGAAGTCACTAGCAACATCTGTTATCAGGGCAATAAATGCATTCCCTAGAGCTGACAACCTCGTCCGTCTCCCCTTACGGCGACAAACACCCGCTGGGCGAATGTCAACAACAGGACACGTGACGCCTCAAAAATCAGAGCCAAAATTAGTAAAAAAAATAGACGAGGGTAATACAATTGGAGTACTGAGGCTTATAACCAGTGAGGATACCATCGCCCCTAAGGACTTCAATACAGCACAATCCCTGAAGGACAAACATCCACCCAGGGCTCCAAGTACCAACATTGACCTCCCTGACATTGCAGCAGGTGAAGAACATTTAACCTTACAGGAAGCTGATATGTATAAAGCTGCAATGTCATTTCCAGAGGGCTCAGCAGGAGGATTTACCGGTTTAAGTCCACAACACTTAAAACAAATGCTCAATCCAGCACTTGGTGAGGTTTCAGAGAGGTTGTTGTCTAAACTCACCAAATTTTCCAATGTGTGCCTGGCTGGCAGTGTCCCAAAGGCCATCAGACCCATTTTCTTTGGTGCCTCACTATGTGCCCTCCGTAAGAAGGATGGAGGAATCAGGGCCATTGCAGTGGCGCCTAGTCGCCAAGGCTGCAGTGAGAATGATGAGTCAAGAGGCTGCCGCAATGTTGAAACCAACTCAGCTCGGTTTTGGTGTTCAACAAGGCTGTGAAGCAGCTGCCCATGCAGCACGAGTATGCATCAACAACATGTCCGACGATGAAAAAGCCTTGATCATATTGGACTTTGCCAACGCTTTCAACTTAATCATAAGGGATGCTGCTCTCCGAGCAGTTTCTAGACACTCCCCTTCCCTCTATCCCTTCATTGAATCGTGTTATAGTTTGACTTCTAAACTATTGTTTGGGGACCATGAAATTGACTAGTGTGAGGGTGTGCAACAAGGGGACCCTCTCGCCCCCTTACTATTCTATCTGGTCATCAAGGAAGTCACAGAAGCGCTCTCCAGTGAGCTCAGTATCTGGTTCTTGGATGATGGTACCCTAGCTGGCACTACAGAATCTCTCCTAGAGAACATCAGAAAAATTGAAGACATAGGAGAGAGCCTGGGCCTATCTTTAAAACCCAAACCAAATGTGAAATAGTTTCTACCAATCGACAGATGATCCAGAATATTAGTTCTGTTTTACCAGGAGCACAAGTAATTGATCCAGCCAACAGCACTCTCCTTGGTGCTCCTCTTGGGCCCAATGTCATCGATCTGATCCTAGAAAAAAAAATCTCAGACCTCAAGGCGATGGAAGGCAGGATGAAAGACATCGATACACATGATGCCTTCAGCCTACTCACCAGGTACGTGTCAATCCCAAAACTTATCTAGTTCCCGAGATGCTCATCAGCCTCCAGCATTCCGAAACTCAAGGAATATGACTCCCTCCATAAGACCATGCTAGAGAGTGTAGTGAATCTTTCCCTCGAAGATGGACAGTGGTTGTAAGTCTCATTCCAAGCCACGGCTTGGGGGGCTGGGACTACGCAATTCCTCTCAGATTGCCCTACCAGTTTTCCTATCCTCTTCCATAGCATCAAACGAGTTAATAAGACAAATTCTTCCGGACAACCTCAGTGATTCAGCAGGAATACAGGACCTTAGCTACGCCAGTGCCATCACTGAATGGGAGACTCTTGCTGCTCCAGCACCAAAACCTAGTGCAGCACTGGCCTACAAACAGTCAAGCTGGGATGGCCCCATCGCTGAAAAGGTGCTTGCCAATATGCTTAGGGCTGTAACACCAGACAGGGAGACTGCCTGTCTCTAAGCTGTGAGTGCACATCACACTGGGGACTTCCTATAAACAGTTCCCATTTCGGCAATGGGAACACGCCTCGACCCTAAGACTCTCCGTAGTGCAGTGGCTCTGAGCCTTGCTGCCCCAATTCTCACGGAATATACGTGTATTTGCGGCGATGTGCAAGCCCACCTATATGGTCTACATGGTTTTAACTGTTCCAATACCAAGGGCTGGCATGTAAGACACAATGGGGTCAACGACATCATAAAGAGAACCCTTGCTATAGCTGGATGCCTAGCCGAGAGAGAGCCCCGATCACTAGCAGCCAACAATACCTATAACCCAGCAAACCACCCCGATGGGATCACCATCTATCCTTGTAAGAATGACAAGTTCTTAGCATGGGACTATACCTGTGTGTCGACACTGACTGACACCTACATCCATCACAGTGTCGGGCGACAGGGAGGAGCTGCTGTCCACAGGGAGGAGTACAATATCGGCAAGAACAGGGACATAAGCCAACTATAAAAATTTGTCCCAGTGGGATCAGAGACCTTGGGATCATCGGGGAAAAATGCCACATGTTTCTTTAAAGAACTGGGTTCCAGACTCATCGACACAACCAGGGACCCAAGGGCAGCCACTTTCATGTTCCAGCGCGTCAGCGCTGAAAATGCATGCTGCGTACTGGGCTCGCGTCCGGCTTCGGAGGAGCTGGAGGAGATTCATAATCTTTGATATATTGTAACAATGTATTTATGTTTGTGTTTTCTGTCAATGTGTTTTGTCTGTTAATAAAGTTAACATGTAATATAAAATATAGGGGTGGTAGGAGAAGAAAATATTTAAATA